>ML258050.1:7883-32385 GCA_005239495.1 Nicotiana undulata | reverse complement strand
TATCGTTTAAGCGCCATAACTATTATGTATCGACCACAACCTATTTTACGATGAAACAGACAGTACCTCCCCTATATATATGACTTCACACAAGTAAGAAAATCACCAAACAGCCAAAACAACATCAATAATAATCATATTGAGCCTTCCAAAATAGTCCACACACAACCTAATCACTTCATATATAAGATGACCACCGTAGTCGTGTCAAACGACCCGAAAATGTTACAACGAATGACCAGCTCACAACACTAAATCTATATGGTGTTTCTCCACACCCTTCCTCCTCCAAAAATCCACAAAACAGTAGTAAAACACGCAACCCAACAACAACACAAAACAGTCCGCTACAAGGCAAATAACTCGAACTCACGGCTTCCGATCACCGTCCCGTGAGTTCTAACTATTAGGAAACACATTTATCAACCTTACTTGATATTTAAGCACTTAAATAAATATATTATACGTTTCTTAACTATGAAGTAACTTCCAAAACTCTAACTACAAATCAAAAGGAGAGGCGGTATAATGACACTTACGTCATAGGGATCGTTTTGATGTTATTGCTTCTCGATTTCATGCTCGGGATGATATTCTTCTTTGAAACCCTAGAAGATAGCTTGAGGTTATGTTTATGGGTGTTCTCTGGTCGTTTTACTCTGAATAATGAAGAGAAAGACGACCTAAGGTTTATATATATCAAGTTTGGAAAAGTCAAAGAGGTGCTAGCTTGGCACCCTAGGATTGGTCCATCTTCCGACGCTTATATCTTTTTATCCTCATGCCGTATGAATGAACGGTTAAGAGAGCTGAAAACTACATTTGAAGACCTTCAATTTTGTATATAATATGTCCCAATAAGACCTCGTATAACACATGAAATGTATTTCTCAAAAAGCTCTAGTGATCCACCTACTTGTCACTTATGATGTCTGCGCAGTCTCGCAAAACTGCAAATATCTCTCTACTTCTACGTCGTATCGATGAACGGTTTAATGCGTTTGAAACTAGACTCATAGATCTTAAATTTAGTTGGTAGATCATCCAATAATTTCAAGTATATTGGGAGAAAATCTCAATTACATTTGACCTAATATTCAGCAAATTATGAGTGTAACTTGTGAAGACCTTTGCCGACTTTTGTTCCACAACTTGCTTGACTTCNAAGGAATAAATTCCAATTGAAAAATATCGAATTTAGCTAAAAAATCCGAATTCGGTCAAAACCCAACCCCTGGGCCCGCATCTTGAAACTCAGAAATTTTTATACAAAAGTGTTCTTCGTTCTCTCACGAGTCCGTACATATAAAGAACACCAAAATCGGAGTTCCTTGACCCCTCAAATCGACCCCTAAAGGTCTCATAATCTCAAGCCCTACAACCCAATTTTTCTACTGATTTTCCATGAATTTAAACTGGTTTTATGTTCTATAATCATCCATAATCGAGTTTTAATGATCAAAACACTTACCTCTATGAAGAAAAAGGATTTTTCTCTTCAAAAATCGCCCTCAAAGCTCTTTGTCCGTACAAAAATGGTGTAAAAAGGTTTAAGTCGCGGAGGGTTTATTTTATAACATCCCAGTGATTTGCTCTCCGCGATCGCGGTCAATGACACGCCATCGCACAACACAACTCCCTTTCCTCCTTCGCGATCGCAGCACTGTGCACTCGATCGCACAGTGCAATTAACCAGCCAACCCCACGCGCCCAGTTTCCTCTACGCGATCGCGATGAACCCCACGCGATCGCACTAAACTGACCTTCAAAGCTACGCGATCGCGACCCGTATTCCGCGATCGCACTGAACAAATTCACCCTGGTCCATTTTAACCCTACGCGATCGCACACATACCTACGCGATAACAGTGAATAACCTTCAACTGTGAAAACACCAGAAATAACAGTGTTCTTAAGTCCAAATGAGTCCGTTAGTCACCCGAAATCAATCCCGAGCCCCTCGGGACCCCAACCAAACTTACCAACATATCTCATAACATCATTCAAACTTAGTTGCACTCTGAAAACACCAAAACTAACATCAAAGCACCAAATTCACATCGGATTCAAGCCTAAGAACTTTGATATTTCTAAAATCCACCAATGATGCCAAAACTATCCAAATCAACTCCGATTGACCTGAAATTTTGCAGATAAGTCCAAAATGACATTACGAACCTGTTCCAACTGTCAAAATTCCATTCCGACCCCGATAGCCTATTTTCCACTACCGACCGGAAATCACCCAAAAACTAACTTCGCCAATTCAAGCCTAATTCTACACCGGACATCACAAAAATATTCCGGACACACTCCTAAGTCCCAAATTACCTAACGAAGCTATCCGATCCATAAAATCTGCATTCCGGGGTCGTTTACCAATAAGTCAACTCTTAGTTGACTTTTCCAACTTTAAGATTATTTTAAAGGCTAATTGACTGAACACTCACTACAACTATTCGATTTCAAGCCTATCAACTCTAATACATCAAATACAATATAACCAATCTATAACAATTCAATAACAACAATTAAAATGTAGGTTTTACGCAACAACAGACCGGGTCGTTACACTTCTCTTACAAATACTACACTTACAACAATTTCTGAGACATCTAAGTAGATGTACAATCTTTCCCTTTATTTTGGCTTTGATAGCAGCGGAGGTTTTGATAGATAAGCCTTCATATTCTTGAGGGCCTGTTGACATTCTTCAGTCCATTCGAACTGATTCTGCTTTTTGAGGACTGAAAAGAATTTAAAACTTTTTTCAGAAGACCTGGAAATAAATCTTCCCAAAGCTGCTATTCTCCCCGTTAGTCTTTGAACCTCTTTTTTATTTGTTAGTATATCAGGTATTTCTTCTATAGATTTAATTTGAGTGGGATTTACCTCTATTCCTCTTTTTGATCCAAGGAAATCCAAAAATCTACCTGATTGTACATCGAAAGCGCATTTTTCTGGATTCAACTTCATATTATACCTGCGTAAAATGTCAAAAGTAATAGAAAGGTGCTGGGAATGGTCGTTCGCCCGTGTTGATTTTACCTGCTTCCCCCTTGCACATGCCTCACAAATTTTGTCTTCCTTGAACTTAATGTTAGGGAGTCCTACCACTAAGTTCTTAGAGACTAGCTTGTTAAGCTGAGTCATACTTGCATGGCCATGTCTTTTGTGCCACATGAGGGGATTACTGTTCAACACACTAAGGCACGTGAGTTCATTGTCAGACAGTGTGGACAAGTCAATGACATAGATATTGTTCATTCTCTTTCCTTGCAACGCAATCTTGTCAGTAAGCAGATTTATCACAAAATATTTTATGGAGGTAAAAGCGACGCGGTTACCTCTGTCACACAGTTGTGACACACTGATTAGGCTATATTTCAAGCCATCTATTAGATACACATGTTCAATTGAACGTGTGTCATCTTTTCCTACCTTGCCAACCCCTATAATTTCACCTTTCTTTCCGTTTCCAAAAGAGACATTTCCCTGTCATATGCTTAGAGCAGCCACTATCCAAAAACAGAATTAGGCTGCTTCCCTTCACTTGTACCTACAAAAGAAACTCAGGGGTTAGTTTTAAGAACCCAAACTAGTTTGGGTTCTTTTCTATGAGAGAATGGATGAATCAGATTTTTTCTGGCCCATTTTGGTAGCCAGTTCTTATTTTTAATGAATTTCTCATTTTTCTGACTCGCCTGCTCTTTGACAACACACTCATATTTGTAGTGGCCAGTCTTCCCACAATGGGTGCACATTTTATTTTTAGGGAGAGTGAGATACTTGCTTTTGGGATCCCACTTAGGCAATTGACTCCCAAAACTAAGCCCTCTCCGGTTACTACTGTGATTCGCTTGAAGCCAAGTTAATGCATCAGAAGACTTATTCCATTTGCGTGTTCTATCAAATTCATGTTTGACTTTGCCAAGTTCTTCTTTAAGAGATTTTATCTGTTCATCCTTGGCATACATTTTATCCTTTAGTTTTCCTAAGTCTTCTTCTAACATTGCATAAGAGTGATCAACAACCTTTTTACTAGATCCTAGTTTTAACTTTATGTTTTCAAATTTTAGTTCTAGGATTTCAGTTTCAAGTGGATGGACCTGTTTCATCAAGACAGTGTTTTTCTTTTCAGATTCACTGACCCTTATTTCCAGGTCTATGCATTTTGCTTATAGTATTGCACACTCTTTAGATAGTTGATCCTTCTCTTTGGTTGTTTCCTCAGAATCATCTATGAAGTCAAGTAGCAACTCAGAGAGTTTCTCTTTAGATAAAAACTTTATTTTAGTTTTAAGTTGTGAGATACTTACCTCTGGTTCTTCATAAGTTCCCTCATTAGATTCTTCTATTGCCATGAGATCCTGATCTTCTGTCTCACCATCCTCTGATTCTTCATCTAAACTTTCCCCCCAAGCAGCAACCATAGCCTTTGTAGTGGTTCTCTTGGGTTGGACCAGTTCCTTCTTCCTGTTCTTTCTTTCATATCTCTCTTTCCTCCATTCTACTTCCTACTGAGGACATTTTTTGATGAGATGGTCAGTTTTCCACACTTGTAGCATCCCTCATTAGCTGGCCTTTCTGGTGCCTTTGCCTTGTTGAAGTTTCCTCCCCTAGAGATGCCCTTCTTCCTCATGAGAAAGTTTCTAAATTCTTTAGTGATCATGGCCATCTCATCCTCCTCCAGATCTGCTCCTTCAGTGATCCTCAGTGCTAGACTTCTCTCCTTCTTTGGGGCATCCATCTTCATGGTTTGCCTTCTGAGTTCATAAGCAGTGAGATTTCCAATTAACTCATCCAGTCTAAGGGTTGCCATATTTTTGGATTCCTGGATAGCAGTGATCTTGCTTTCCCAGGAGATAGGCAAAACCCTTGTCAAGATCTTCTCTACCTTGTCTTCTTCAAGTATGATTCTTCCAAGAGACTTGAGTTCATTGGTCAAGGTTGTAAACCTTGTGTACATCTCCTGAATAGTCTCTCCTTCTTTCATAGTGAAGTTTTCATACTGAGAGTATAGTAGTGTACCTCTAGACCTTTTAACTTGAGGTGTTCCTTCATGGGCTACTTGTAGAGTGTCCCAGATTTCCTTGGCTGTTGTGCAGCTTTGGATTCTACTGTATTCATCAGGACCTAGTCCACATACTAGCCACTTCTTGGCCTTGGCATTCTTCTCCCACTTCTTCAAATCTTCAGCCGTGCAGTTAGCCCTAGTCTTAGGTACATCTACACCTTCACCAGTGTTCTTCATTGTTGCAAGGGGTCCATCAGTGACTATGTCCCATAGTTCATAGTCCTCTCCAATAAGATGGTCCTTCATTCTATTTTTCCACCAAGAATAGTACTGGCCATTGAAGAGTGGTGGCCTTGCGGTTGATTGACCTTCCCAGTTCCCAGGTGGTGCACTCATCCTGATCTTTTCCAAGGTGTTAGCCTTTTCAAGGATAACCTGCTCTGATACCAATTGATGTTTTAGACTTCAATACTACACAATAATATATGTTAATTGTGCAGTACCCAATTTTCGAGTGCTGTCTAATAAGAAGAACCCAGTTCTTCTTGGTGTACTAATTTCTACTGTTGCGGAATAATAAAGCAGTAAAGTAAAGACACAGAGATTTTTACGTGGAAAACACCTGGCTCAAAAGGTGAAAAAACCACGACCTACTCCTCAGTAGGATTTGCTCAAACACTTCACTAAAAACTCTAAGCAAAACGGACTTACAAAATAAACTCTTTTGTAATCTTAGGACTAACTCTAATCCTCTTTGTATCAACTAGCCTCTAGCTAATTTCTACAGATTTCAAGCTAACTCTAACTTGAACAATGTGTACCTATTACAATTGCTTCTATGAAAGCTCAAAAGATACAATATTAAATCGCCTACTACAATCAACTAGACTCAATACATCAACAATGAAACTGTTTCTTCTAGTTGAACTGTAGCCTTCGCACAATACTTCTGCTTGCAAAATATCCTGGGAACTTTTGCTTTTCAGAACATGATTCACTTTTGTCTTTGTGCGTCACTTCTTTCAGCAGTAATACATTGAGTATTTATAGAGTCAGTTGTTGAATACATGGTTCAAATCCAACTCTACCTGGGTATACGAGTTCGACCATGACTCAACTTCCTTCTCTATTTCTGTCCTTGCTGAAATCAACTTCAATCTTCTTTATGAAGTTTGCAACCTTTTCGTATTAGTAGACATCCTTTTAGCTCTTTGATACTCAGCAATCACTGATATCTCTTATGCATGAACAATTCTTGTGCCAACTTTTCCGTTCAGATGTGTGTGCTATGATGGACCTGGTTCAACTTGTCAATCTCCAAAACCCATTCAGTGACATGGGACAACCCAAACAATCCCGTTCACCTCATCTCCTACATGTATCACGTTGACGATTCTTTTTGGAGAAGGAGGCATCGGAGGCTCCTGCCTGTTCTTCATATATGCATGTTTACCTTTATCACTAAACAATTATGTCAAATAGCCCTGTTTCAATAAGTGTTCTATTTCACCTTGTAAAAATCTGCAATCTGCAAACCTGTGTCCATGATCATTGTCACGACCCAATTTCCCTCCAACTAGGTTTCGTGACGGCACCTAGTCTAGACGACTAGGTAAGCCTAAATATTAGTGAATTAAAAACAAAACCATTCAAAACAAAGAGAATGAAGTAGAATAATGCTAATAACCATGCCGCTCGGCATTTACAGTTTACTTCGCCCAAAACCCAGAATATCTACAACATCACAAGCTGTACTCTATGGCTCAACATAATGGAATTGGAAATAAAAGTATAATCCTATCTGCTAACTATAACTATACTAGAATAAAAGGGGGACTCGGAAGCTCTGCAGACGCGGCAGAAATACCTCTAAGTCTCCCAAGGTCTGCTGCTCTACTGACTCCTGTACTGAGCGCTGATACCTGGATCTGCACATGGGCAAAACATGCGCAAAAGGATGTGAGTACTCCACATTCGGTACCCAGTAAGTGCCAAGCCTAACCCCGGTCAAGTAGTGATGAGGTCAGGTTGAGGCCCTACCGAGTTTGTAAAATAGACTGTTATAATTTAAAAGTTAAGTAAACAATAATAATTAACGGAAAGTAAAGTAAAACCGGAAAGAATGAAGTGAATAAATCTCAGTTCAGCACAACATATAATTCAATGGATAATCGTGCAATGCAATACATGGGGAAAGCTCCCGGGTCTCGGCCCGTAGTCCCAATTTAAATATGCAATGCAGTACAAGGGGAAAGCTCCCGGATCTCGGTCCGTAGTCCCAATTTAAATATGCTATGCAGTATAGGGGGAAAGCTACCGGATCTCGGTCCATAGTCCCAATTTAAATATGCAATGCAGTACAGGGGGAAAGCTCCCGGATCTCGGTCCGTAGTCCCAATTTAAATATACAGTGCAAGATATATACCGGATGCAGTGTAATTCAATAGTTTAGGAAAAACAGTAGGCAATATAGAGTTAAATACTTCATCAAGGTTTATGTTTAAATCTTAAGTTGCTACTCAGTTTAAAACGATCACAATAATAATAGAATTGAAAATGAGGTATGACATAGAAAGAACGAAGGAAAACCAGTAAAAATAACCCATGCACGCACCCGTCACCTCATGTACACGGGGTTTTTATAGTGAACATTAGTTAAAATGCCTAAGGGAAATATCCCTAACGCGGAGTTAGGCAAGCCACTTACCTCGACTGCGGTACTCAACCCAATATCATGCTCTTGGCACGAGTATCCGACTCCGGGTGGCACGAATCTATTGAATATAATTGCACATGGTAAATATCATTTCAAGGGAACAAAATAGCTAAGAGATTCGAAGCTAATATGCGAAATAAGGAAATTCGCCCAAAAAGTCCCCCGGGCCCACGTCTCGAAATCGGGTAAATGTTATATTTTCCGAACACCCATTCACTCACGAACTCACCCGAACAAGAATCATCAAAATACGATGCCAAAATCTCCCTAAATCTTCAGAATTTTACTTGAGGAAGTTTCATAAAGTTTCCATGGGTTTTCACCCATCTTTGTTAATTAAACTAAGGAAAATGATGGGGATTAATGGTCTAACAATGAATTAGGATTAGAAAACATTACCTATGATCCTTCTCTTCAAATCCCACTGAAAATCGCCAATTCCCGAGATCTCAAACGATTTTGGACTTATGAATTTCCAACCCTCGGATTTTGGAATAAACAAGATAGGGATCTCGCACCTGCGGCCCATTTAACCGCACCTGCGGAAAATGCATTGCAGGTGCGGAAATCACTCAAGTCCCCTGGGGCCGCACCTGCGGTCGTTTGGTCACACCTGCGGTTCCGCGCCTGGTCGCGCCTGCGACCACTGGTCAACCCCCTCACCATCGCACCTGCGAACAGCCTATCGCACCTGCGGAAAAACCCCCGCAGGTGCGAAACACCAGAAGAAAGCATGGTTCAGCAATTTTGTTAAGTTTCCAACTCTGCCGTTAAGCATCTGAAACAACCTCAAGGCCCCCGGGACCTCAACCAAACTTACCAACTGACCTGAATACCTTATTCAAACTTGGTCGGGCCTTAGAAACACGCCCCATAACATCAAAATCATCCCTTATGCATAGATTCAAGCCTAAGAACTTAAGAATTTTCAAGAATTCACATTCGACGCCGAAACACGTCAAAACTCGTCCGAATGACCTCAAATTTTTCACACAGGTCATAAATGACATTCCGGACCTGCTCTCGCTTTTGGAAGTCTATTGCGAGTCCGATATCAAAATCTCACCTATCGGCCAAAATCGCCGAAGTTCTAACTTTCGCCAGTTCAAGCCTAAATCTACACCCGACCTCGAAAACACATTCCGAACATGGTTTTAACCCCGAAATCACTCAACGCAGCTAACGGAGTC
Source organism: Nicotiana undulata (assembly GCA_005239495.1). Taxonomy (NCBI): domain Eukaryota; kingdom Viridiplantae; phylum Streptophyta; class Magnoliopsida; order Solanales; family Solanaceae; genus Nicotiana; species Nicotiana undulata. The sequence continues at coordinate 23,462 of ML258050.1, read as the reverse complement.
AACGGAATTATGTTCCGGATCCGTCTTCACACAGTTCTAGCTACAACCCAATTTCTAAGGTTAAAATTCACCTTAAAGGACTATATGACAAAAATCACTCTGCATTTCACCACTCAACGCTCCGACAAGTTCCATTAACATGATAAGGCATGGGAGAAGCAGTTATTAGGGGATCGGGGCGCTAACTCTCAAAATTACCACCCAGTTCATTACATTCTCCCCCTCTTAAGAAAATCGTTCGTCCTCGAACAAGTATAGAAACATACCTTAAGCTGTTAAAAGATGAGGATACTGACTCCGCATGTCCTGCTCGGCCTCCCAAGTCGCCTCCTCGACCGAATAACCCCTCCACTGAACTTTTACTAAGGCAATATTCTTCGACCTGAGCTTTCTGACCTGCCTGTCCAAAATGGCCACAGGCTCCTCAACATATGATAGATCCTTGTCCAATTGGAGTGAGCTGAAATCCAAAACATGAGTCGGATCACCGTGATACTTTCGCAGCATGGAAACGTGGAATACCGGATGAACACCAGCTAGGTTGGGAGGCAAGGCCAACTCATAAGCAACTTCCCCAACCAACCGCAACATCTCAAAAGGGCCAATGAACCTCGGACTCAGCTTACCCTTCTTCCCAAATCTCATGTTACCTTTCATAGGCAACACCCGAAGCAAAACCCGGTCACCAGCCATAAATGCCAAGGCACGAACCCTCTGGTCCGCATAACTCTTCTGCCTGGACTGAGCTATGCGAAGTCTCTCCTGAATCACCTTCACCTTGTCCAGAGCATCCTGAACCAAGTTTGTACCCAACAATCGGGCCTCGCCCGGCTCGAACCATCCCACTAGAGACCTGCACTGCCTACCATACAAAGCCTCAAACGGCGCCATCTGAATGTTGGACTAGTAGCTATTATTATAAGCATACTCTGCAAGAGGCAAGTACTGATCCCATGACCTCCAAAATCCATCACACAAGCACGGAGCATATCCTCAAGAATCTGAATCGTGCGCTCGGACTGCCCGCCTGTCTGAGGGTGAAATGCTGTACTGAGATCAATCTAGGTACCCAACTCACTATGCAAGGCTCTCCAGAAGTGCGAGGTGAACTGAGGACCTGGATCTGATATAATGGATACCGGCACACCATGCAACCGGACTATCTCCCGAATGTAGATCTGGGCCAACCTCTCAGAAGAGTACGTAGTCAATACTGGAATGAAATGGGTGACTTGGTTAGCCGATCCACGATCACCCAAATAATATCATAGTTCCTCAAAGTTCGAGGAAGTCCAACCACAAAATCCATGGTGATTCTCTCCCACTTCCACTCGGGAAGCCTAATCTGCTAAAGTAATCCTCCCGGTCTCTGATGCTCACATTTAACTTGCTGGCAGTTGAGAAACTTGGCTACGAACTCCACGATGTCCTTCTTCATCCTTCGCCACCAATAGTGCTGTCTCAAATCCTGGTACATCTTTGCGGTACCCGGATGGATGTAATACCGCGAGCTGTGGGCCTCTTCAAGAATCAATTCCGGAAGTCCATCTACGTTGGGCACACAAATCCGGCCTTGTATCCTCATCACGCCGTCATCATCTACGGTCTCATCCCTGGCATCACCCTTCCGGAATCTATCCTGAAGAGCCCGAAGGTTGGGATCATCATACTGTTGCTCCCGAATACGGTCATAAAGAGAAGATCTAGCAACAACGCAAGCAAATACCCGGTGAGGCTCAGAAAGATCCAGCCTCACGAACTGACTGGCTAGGGACTGAACATCCAAGGCTAAGGGCCTCTCCGCTGCACGAAGATATGTCAAACTACCCAAACTCCCTGCCCGACGACTCAAGGCATCGACCACCACATTGGCCTTCCCTGGGTGGTATAATATAGTGATGCCATAATCCTTGAGCAACTCCTACCACCTACGCTGGCACAAATTAAGATCCTTCTGCCTGAATATGTGCTACAAACTCTGGTGATCCGTGAATATCTCACAGGGAACACCATATAAATAATGACGCCATATCTTCAGGGTGTGAACAATCGCTGCCAACTCAAGATCATGCACAAGGTAGTTTTTCTCGTGCACCTTCAATTGTCTGGACGCGTAGGCAGTTACCCTACCGTCCTGCATCAACACTGCTCCTAGGCCAATCCTCGAAGCATCACAATAGAGTGTATAGGACCCTGAACTTGTGGGTAATACTAACACTGGAGCTGTAGTCAGGGCTGTCTTTAGCTTCTGAAAACTCTCCTCACACTCCTCAGTCCATATAAAAGGTGCACCCTTCTGGGTCAATCTGGTCATGGGTGCTGAGATGGATGAAAATCCCTCCACAAAACGACGATAATACCTAGCTAAACCGAGGAAACTGCGGATCTCAGTAGCTGAAGACAGTCTAGGCCAACTCTGCACAACCTCTACCTTCTTCGGATCTACCTTGATCCCATCCGAAGATACCACATGGCCTAAGAATGCCACATAATCAAGCCAAAATTCACACTTAGAAAATTTGGCATACAACTCCCTCTCCCTCAATGTCTGAAGTACAGTCCTCAAATGCTGCTCATGGTCCACTTGGGACTGAGAATATACCAGAATGTCATCAATGAACACGATGATGAAAGTACCAAGATGCGGCTGAAATACGCTGTGCATCAGGTGCATGAAGGCTGCTGGGGAATTGGTCAGCCCAAATGACATAACAAGAAACTCATAGTGGCCATATATGGTCTTGAATGCAGTCTTCGGGATATCCGGCTCCCGAATCTTCAACTGATGATAACCCGAACGAAGATCAATGTTGGAGAACACCCTAACACCCTGTAAATGGTCAAATAAATCATCAATGTGAGGCAATGGGTACCTATTCTTCACTGTCACCTTATTCAGCTGCCGGTAGTCGATGCACATACGCGTCAAACCATCCTTTTTCTTCACAAATAACACCGGAGCACCCCAAGGTGATACACTAGGCATGATGAAACCTTTGTCAAGCAGCTCCTGCAACTGATCCTTCAACTACTTTAACTCAGGAGGACCATGCGATAGGGAGGAATGGAAATGGGCTGAGTGCCCAGCAACAAATCAATGCCAAAATCAATGTCTCTGTCAGGCGGCATACCCGGAAGATCAGCTGGAAAAACATTAGGATAGTCCCTAACAATGGGGACAGACTCAACTATAGGGGTCTCAGCACTAGTATCCCTCACATAAGCCAAATACGCATCACACCCCTTTCCAACCATCCGATGGGCCTTAAGAAAAGAAATGACTCGGCGGGGAGTGTACTCTAAGGAACCTCTCCACTCTAACCTAGGTAATCCTGGCATAGCCAGCGTCACGATCATGGCGTGACAATCAAGAATAGCATAGTAGGGAGACAACCAGTCCATACCCAAGATAACGTCGAAATCTACCATATTGAGTAATAATAAATTAGCCCTGGTCTCAAAACCACTGATAACAGTCAAACACGACCGATATACGCGGTCCACAACTAGAGAATCTCCCACAGGAGTAGAAACATATACGGGGGAACTCAAAGAATCCTGAGATATCCCCAAATGTGAGGCAAAATAAGAAGACACATATGAATATGTTGAGCCTGGGTCAAATAATACCGATGCATCCCTATAACAAACATGGACAATACATGTGATGACTGAATCTGAAGCAATGGTCTCGGATCTGGCTAGAAGGGAATAATACTTGGCCTTACCTCCCCTTCTAGGACGACCTCGGCCTCCCCCTCTAGGGCTGGAAGTATAGCTGGAGGACCTGGTGGAAGGCGTGGAACCTGATAAGTCTCCGGTGGTGCACCCCTCCTTGCTCTAGGGCAATCTCTGATCATATGACGAGGGTCACCACACCCAAAACAACCCCTCTAAGGACGTGGTTGCTGCTGCTGACTCTGAACTGGCCTGCTGGGCTGGCCGGTGATAGCACCTCGAGTAGGAGGCACCTGAGATACTGGTGGTGCATAATAAGGCTCCTGAGGTCTAGAAGGAGTTGGAGTACTACTGGCTGCTGGAAGAGCTGAATGAACAGGGCAACTCACAAAACCCCTACCATCACGTGTTGCCGGTGCACGGGCTCCTGAAAAGTCACCAGTCTCTTAAGACCTCTTGGCCTCTCTCTCCTCCCTATCCCGGGCTAACATAGTCTCAATCCTCCGGGCAATACTCACGTCATGTTGGTAAGCAATATCTGTCTCCAGCTCTCTGGCCATGCTGGTCCGAATACTGGAGTGGAGTCCCTCAATAAAGCGTCGAACCCTCTCTATGACGGTGGCAACCAAAGCTGGTGCATGACGAGCCAAATCGCTGTAACGGACCGCATACTCCGACACGGTCATAGTACCCTGGTGTAACTGCTCAAACTCTGCACGCCAAGCATCCCTGAGGCTCTGAGAACTGAGCCCAAGTAAGTGAAGTTGCCTCGTCCGGACTGCTCAACTCAAAAGCACGCCACCACTGATAAGCTACTCCCCTCAGCTGGAAAGAAGTGAGTGAGACCCCACTCGTCTCCATGATACCCATAGTGCGGAGAATGCGATGGCACTCTTCAAGAAAACCCAGGGCGTCATTCGAAGCTAGTCCGCTGAGCCAGGTGGGTGGTACTTCTTGTACCTCTCAAGTCGGAGCTGCTTTGCCTCAGGAACAGCTATCCTAGTCTCATGCTGAACTGGAGCTGCTGGGGGCATGGGGATATACTCTGGAAACTGCCCCATATGAACCCTCTGCTCAAGAGTACGGGCTGCGGGAATCTGTGCCCCTCCCCCGGCCTGGGATGTAGCTGGGGATATCGAAAGTAATCCCGCATGAGACAGAGTACTGAAGGCACTCAAGAACTGAGCTAAGGTCTCCTGGAGGGCTGAAGTAATAGCAGGAACCTCCGGTGCCCCTCCAATTGTAGCTGCTGGGGGATTCTCTACCTCTGCTCTAGCCGGTGCTCGGGCTGCACCGTGTGCTCATCCTCTACCCCGGCTCTTGCCTCTGGTGGCTCTGACTGGGGGCTCAGGTGCCTGGTCATCAGTACGTCTGGTACGAGTGCGAACCATCTGTAAGCAAGAATAGAACAGAGTTTAAGCGTTTTGATGACAGTGACTAGCACGATAAGGAATTCCAAGAAGTATGACTTTTCTTAACAGTTACATAGCCTCTCGAAAATAGATATGGATGTCTCCGCACTGATCCGCAAGACTCTAATAAATCAGCTTGTGACATTGTTGCTCCTATGAACCTAGATGCTCTGATACCAACTTGTCACGACCCAATTTCCCTCGAACTAGGTTTCGTGAAGGCACCTAGTCTAGATGACTAGGTAAGCCTAAATATTAAGTGAATTAAAAACAAAACCATTCAAAACAGAGAGAATGAAGTAATATAATGCTAATAACCATGCCGCTTGGCATTTACAGTTTACTTCGCCCAAAACCCGGAATATCTAAAACAACACAAGTTGTACTCTATGGCTCAACATAACAAAATTGGAAATAAAAGTATAATACTATCTGCTAACTGTAACTATACTAGAATAAGAGGGGGACTCGGAAGCTCTGCGGATGCGGCAGAAATACCTCTAAGTCTCCCAAGGTCTGTTGCTCTACTGACTCCTGTACTGAGCACTGATACCTGGTTCTGCACATGGGGAAAACATGCGTAGAAGGGCGTGAGTACTCCACATTCAGTACCCAGTAAGTGCCAAGCCTAACCCCGGTCAAGTAGTGACGAGGTCAGGTTGAGGCCCTACCGAGTTTGCAAAATCGACAGTTATAATTTAACAGTTAAGTAATTCGCAATAGTTAACGGAAAGTAAAGTAAAACCGGAAAGAATAAAGTGAATAAATCTTAGTTGAGCACAACATATAATTCAATGGATAATCGTGCAACGCAATACAGGGAGAAAGCTCCCGGGTCTCGGCCCGTAGTCCCAATTTAAATATGCTATGCAGTACAGGGGGAAAGATCCTGGATCTCGGTCCATAGTCCCAATTTAAATATGCTATGCAGTACAGGGGGAAAGCTCCCGGATCTCGGTCCATAGTCCCAATTTAAATATGCAATGCAGTACAGGGGGAAAGCTCCTGGATCTCGTTCCGTAGTCACAATTTAAATATGCAGTGCAAGATTTATACCGGATGCAGCGTAATTCAATAGTTTAGGAAAAACAGTAAGCAATATAGAGAAAAATACTTCATCAAGGTTCAAATAGTAGTAGTGAGTGGAAAATCAGGGTAAATCGGTTGACATGTTTATTTCTTAAGTTTCTACTCAGTTTAAAACGATCACAATAAGAATAGAATTGAAAATGAGGTATGACATAGAAAGAACGAAGGAAAACCAGTAAAAATAACCCATGCACACACCCGTCACCTCACGTAAACGGGGTTTTTATAGTGAAAATAAGTTAAAATGCCTAAGGGAAATATCCCTAACATAGAGTTAGGCAAGCCACTTACCTCGATTGCGCTACTCAACCCAATATCACGCTCTTGCCACGAGTATCCGACTCCGGGTGGAACGAATCTATTCAATATGATTGCCCAATGTAAATATCATTTCAAGGGAACAAAATAGCTAAAAGATTCGAAGCTAATACGCGAAATAAGAAAATTCGCCCAAAAAGTCTCTCGTGCCCACATCTCGAAATCGGGTAAAAGTTATATTTTCCGAACACCCATTCACTCACGAATTCACCCGAACAAGAATCATCAAAATCCGATGCCAAAATCTCCCTAAATCCTCAGATTTTTACTTGGGAAAGTTTCATCAAGTTTCCATGGTTTTCACCCATCATTGTTAATTAAACTAAGGAAAACGATGGGGATTAATGGTCTAACAATGAATTAGGATTAGAAAACATTACCTATGATCCTTCTCTTCAAATCCCACTGAAAATCGCCAATTCTCGAGCTCTCAAACGATTTTGGACTTATGAATTTCCAACCCTCGGATTTTGGAATAAACAAGACAAGGATCTCACACATGCGGTCCCTTTAACCGCACCTGCGGAAAATGCATCGCAGGTGCGGAAATCACTCAATTACCGTGGGGCCGCACCTGCAGTTTCGCGCCTGCGGAACCCAGGTCGCGCCTGTGACCACTGGTAAATCCCCTCACCATCTCACCTGCGACCAGCCTATCGCACGTGCGTGTCCGCACCTATGGAAAAACCCTCGCAGGTGCGAAACACCAGAAGAAAGCCTGGTTCAACAATTTTGTTAAGCTTCCAACTCTCGCGTTAAGCATCTGAAACAACCCCGAGGCCCCTGGGACCTCAACCAAACTTACCAACTGACCCGAATACTTTATTCAAACTTGGTCGGGCCTTATAAGCATGCCCCATAACATCAAAATCATCCCTTATGCATAGATTCAAGCCTAAGAACTTAGGAATTTTCAAGAATTCACATTCGACGCCGAAACACGTCAAAACTCGTCCGAATGACCTCAATTTTTGCACAAAGGTCATAAATGACATTCCAAACTTGTTGTCGCTTTCGCAATTCCATTCTGAGTCCGATATCAAAATCTCGCATATCGGCTGAAATCGGCGAAATTCTAACTTTCGCCAATTCAAGCGCACCCGACCTCGAAAACACATTCCGAACATGCTCCTAACCCCGAAATCACTCAACGCAGCTAACAGAGTCAACGGAATTCCATTCCGGATCCGTCTTCACATAACTCTAGCTATGGCCCAATTTCTAAGGTTAAAATTCACCTTGAAGGACTATATGACCAAAATCACTCCGAATTTAAACACTTAACGCTCCGACAAGTTCCACTAACATAATAAGGCATGAGAGAAGAAGTTATTAGGGGATTGGGGCGCTTACTCTCAAAATGACCGCCCAGGTCGTTACAATCATTATGGAACTCACACCAGAAATCTGGGTTTCTTTTATTTGGGTTTGTTTGCATTTCTTTGGGCCATTTGACCTTATCTCCAATATTTCTTAACATTGAAACAAATTCAGGAGTACTTACATTAAAGGTATGATCACCAATTCGTGCATTACCTCTAGGTCGTTCATCCCAATCCTTTCTAGATCTGGATAAGGATAAGCCCACGTTTCTGCTTGGTGGTCTATAATTTGACCTAGTATTTTCGAACCCGGGACGAGTTTCACGTCCCGATGGTCCTAAGTAAGGATCATACCTGTTTTTACCTGATCTGCTGTCTGATTCAGAATGTCTAAATCTGGAATGATCTTCATCTCTTGAACGAGCAATGATATCTTCTTCTATTTTAAGTTTAGTACTATACCTGTTATATACATCATTCCATGTTGTAGCTGGGAATTCTCTTAGATTTTCCTTGAGTCTCCTCATGGCTTCCGAGCTTTTGTCATTTAGATTACTTGCGAATTCCATGGCTGCCCACTTATCAGGTACCCTGGGTAATTGCATTCTTTCTCTTTGGAACATGTCTACAAATTCACAGAGTAGTTCCGTGTCTCATTGCTTTATTTTAAATATGTCCTCCATTCTTTTCTCGACTTTTTGTGCGCCAATGTGTGCTTTTATGAAAGAATATTCAAGCTCAGCAAAAGAATCAATAGAATTCTCTGAATGTTTTGACAAGTACTGATTCAATCTCCTATTTTGTTAAGTCGTTGCCCTTTACTCCAGTGGTAAAAGCGGTCACATGGTCACGTGGGTCAGTTGTTCCATCATACTTAGGAACGTCAGGCATTTTAAACTTCTTGGGTATAAGCAAGGGTGATGCGCTTGGTTTCCAAGGTTGTTGAGAGTATCTATCAACATCAATGCCCTTGATAACATATGGTACTCCAGGAATTTGCTCGATTCAATTGTTTTGTTCCTTCATCTATTTCTGCATGGTTAACAGTAAATTTTGTAATTCAGAGTTATTAGTCATACCTGGTCTCGCTTCGAGAAATTCGTTAGGAGTGTCACCCCTTGCTGAGTTTGCCAACCTAGACTGAGGATTTTCCATGGAGATAGTATTATTTGGAGGTGGTGTCAGTGATGCAGGTGGTGCCGCCGGTAGTCCCTTGGCAAATTCTTGCAAAGCTTGTCCCACGTACTCTACAATCATTTGCTTTATTCGATCTTGTTCTACTGTTTGCTCATTGTTATTTGCGGTTGTTATCAGATCTTTCCGGGGATGGTTCCCTTGAACCACGTGGGGTTCCTTTAGGTGATGGAACTGGGGTTCCTTTCCTCTGCTGGTTGTTGTCGTTGGAGTTCGACATAGTTTAGAGGATATCAATTGAAGAGCAAACTAAAATTATCAGATTTCCCGATAACGGAACAAATTTTTTTAACCAAAGAATTAGATCATTTGACCAAAGCTATTTTTAGGATGAACGCGGGTTACTGATAATCAAAAAAATAATATTATATAAAGAAGAATAATTAAAAGGCAATAATATGATACGCAGAAAAGTAAAGTGTGTTGTATTCGAAGTTCAGAAGATCTTTACAAGTTATATTCCCCTCCTTTATATAGGGGGTTTCTTAATATAACGTCTACTTCTTGCAATGATCGTCCATTAATGACTAATTATTACATTAACGGAGTGTTACAAAGGGTAACCGTAACTGTTGTATGAAGGTTACATAACGTATGAGTCATTAATTGAGGATCCCTGAATTTGCCCGTAGCTCTGTCTGGATTCATTCTGACTGTGCTTCTTCCCTATCTCAATCAGGTTGAGTTTCCCATGGTTGATTACCTCATAGGTTTATTGATCTGCGACTCTTTGTTCTGTACCTATTTATAGAATCATATCCAGCTGCTGCGTTTTCCTTGGTCCACGTAGCCGGCTGAGTTGTCATGAATCACCTTACGTGTGAAACTCTTTTTTACCAATACAATGGGGATGAGCAGACTATTGAACAAGATGCTTTAAAATCATTGCTCATAGAACACGTGAACAGTGCACTCCAAGATTTTGTTAGGGGATTTCCAACTGCACTGCCAACTCCTCCTCCAAATAATACCGCAATCATAGAAAATCCACGCTTGGGGCTTGCCAATCCAGGTCGCAGGGGAACTCTAAATGATCCCATGATGGAAGGTCAGATACACCAAATAACTCATATTTACAAATTTGGTACTAACTTTGTAGATACAGATGAAAAAGAAAAATGATCGCATAGAACAAATACTTGGCTATAACGACCCGATCGGTCATTTTGAAAATTTGATTTCGCTCGATAGTTCGAAGGCTCGAGTAGCTCCGTATCACGTATTAGGACTTGTGCGCAAAATTTGAGTTCATTCCGAGTTGATTTGATATGTTTTGGCGCGAGTTCTTGGAAGGCGAAAGTTCGAAAGTTCATTTAGTTTTATTTGAGGTGCGTTTCATTATTTCAATGTTGTTATGCATGATTTGAGGCCTTGGGTTGGTCTGTGTTATGTTATGGGACTCGTTAGTATGTTCGTATGGGGTCTCGAGGGGCTCGGGTGAGTTTCAGATAGGTTTGGGTTGCGTTGCGCTTGTTTTTCTTATGTTTCGACCTCGTTTCTTCAAGCATAAACGGTACCACATAAAGCAAATGAGCTATAATTTCTGTTTTGATTGAAGCATTTATTCTGTATCGTAATTACGGATCCATAGAAAAAAGAATCGGCGAATTTGGACATCGTATGAGGAATTTATGGTCATTTTACTAAAAATTTGGGTTGCCAGATTTTTCAGATTAATTACGAAATTGTCGCTGAATTCGTATTTAAAAATCTGCACTATTTGCAAATATTTAAACCAACATATCTCCTTTATTATAAGGTCAAATAGAGTCATTCAAAATTCTAACTTGACTAAAATTTCACAAGGAATACATTTGAGTCATAAAAGGCAAGTTTCAGGATCATTTGACATGAGAAACGAGGTACAATAGTTGGCAGAAAAATATATAAAATAAGGGTTTGTTCATTTGGTCATATTTTGAGTCGGGAAACTCGGATTTGGGCAAATTTGGAGGCAATTTTCACCATATGGATTGGGGTAAGTGTTCTCTACTCGGGTTTGGTTATATTTCATGAATCTATCTTCGTTTTTGGGATTTGATTGATGATTTCAAAGTGAAATTTGGGGTTTTTTGCCTAAAGTTTCATAAAGTGAATTTTTAAGTTTTGAACATTGGTTCGGAGTCGGATTTGAGTGAAATTAGTATTGTTCGACTCATAATTGAATAGGTTATCGGATTTTATGAGTTTTGTCGGGTTCCGAAGTGCGGGCCGGGGTTGGGCAATTTGGCCGATTTTTAGCTTTTGATTAAAGATTCGACCTTTTTCAATTGGGATTAGTTCCTTTAATATTGTTTGATGTATTTGAGTTTTTTTTGGTTAGTTTCGATCCGTTCGGAGTTTGGAACGCACGGGATGGCATGTTTGGAGCATCGTTTGGCTTGCTCGGTATCGATATTGGCTCGTTCGAGGTAAGTAACTCTTCTAAACTTAGTGCTGAGAGTATGAAACCTCGCATTTCGTGTTATATGATTGGTATTGAGGTGACACACATGCTAGGTGACGGGCGCATGGGGGTGCACCTTGTGAATGGGACTCTATGGTTCCCATGGCCCAATATAATGGCTCTATTTTGTCTATATCTATGTTGTCACCATGTGATAAAGTAATTGAGTTGTCAATCATGCTAGATGTCATGTTTAGACTTTATGTCGATACTGTCGAGACACATAGTGGTCATTTCTTGCTGTCATTTCACATACTTTATTGATATTTTGTACTCAGTCATGTTCAGTCATTCATATCATATCTCAGTCTCAGTTATTATTTATTGATACATCATATTCTTGTTGTCGGGCTAGTTTTATGACACTATGAGCCCGTGAGTGAGACTGGAGAGATTGATGACTGAGTAAGGCCTGGGGCCTGGTTGTGAGGATATTGATACCATAGCTCGTGAGTTGTCCGTGCATCATGTGAGTTATCCGTGTAGATCCAGGTATTGATATTATAGCACATGATCTATCCGTGCAGATCCAGGTATTGATATTATAACACATGAGTTATCCGTGCAACACGTGAGTTATCCGTGCAGATCCAGATATTGATATTATGGCACGTGAGTTGCCCGTGCGGATTATAACGCTTGGGCTATATGAGCCCCTCCGGAGTCTGAACACCACCAGTGAGCGCAGTCGACTATAAACGTGTGCAGATCAAGATACATGACATTTGCATGCACACATGACATACATGCATTTGCATGCACACATGACTTACAAGCATAAAGATACATTTTTCCTCATGCTATATAGTATCACCACATCCATGATTGATTAGATACATTGTTATGTGGGCTTAGAGAGGTATACTTGATATTTGGAAAGAAAATAAAAATTCTTACTTATTGTTGAAAGGATTTTTGAGAAAACAACAGTTTTCAAACTTACCTGTATATTTTGGCATTTCCGGCAAAAAGAACTAAGTTTCAAAAAAATATTTGAAAAGCATACATATTTTCTGAAACTGTGAATGGGTTGAGCCCTTTTTCTTATGAGATACCCCTTTTTTACTTGTATTATGCTATTTTGGGTTGTTGTAGAATACCGATATTGGACCCGACTTTGTGATAGCTCGTCACTACTTTCAACCTAAGGTTAGGTTTGTTACTTACTCAGTACATGGGGTTGGTTGTACTGATACTATACTTCTGCACATTGCGTGCATATGTTGACTGCACTTGTTGTTGTGTTCGATGGTTGCTGGATTTCAAGATGTACCCGCGTCCCTGTTGCATCTGCCTCCGTTGTTCGAGGTAGCCTTAGATTAAATTGTGTTGTTTATGTACTTTCCAAACAGACTATGTATTTTTTTTGATAAAACTAACATTTCATTTCGTCAAAAACTGTCTTTACAAAGCCAGATTAATGCTGACCATCAATCTCCTAATTACTATTACAAGAATTAACTATATGAACATACTATCATCAAATACAAGCTACTCCTAAGGATAATTGTTTAAGCTTTCCAAAGCTTGTTTCCATTTGATATTTGATCTCCCTTGTATGTGCATGTGTATAGCAATCTCCTTGCATATCTCGTCCACCTTGTATCTACTCTTGTTGAATCTGATGGAGTTTCTTTCGCGCCAACTACAATTAACTACCATCGCAAATGCTGCTGTAGTAATAACTGCTTTGCAATTCTTCCTTTTAGCTAAGCTACTGATCCACTCTAGTTCATCATGCCAACTTCCAATTTGCCTTGTGACTCCTAGCCATCTCAATATTCTGTCCCATAATCTGTTAGTGTTTGGACAACCAAAGTAGAGATGATCAAATGTTTCCATATTACTTGCACAAAACACACAATCTAATGGAACTTGGATTCCAAACTTCATTAGACTATCCACAGTTGCTATATTATGATGAATAGCCAACCATAGATGAAATTTGAATCGTGGATGAATCTGAGTGTGTAGATGAATGCTTTTTCAACCAACTTTTGGAAACTGAGGCTGCATCTGTACATAAGCTCTTTGTATTTGGAACTTGCTTTGTTTCACTAAGTCTGTCAATGTTGACATGAAACTGCCTTGTACTGAGTTCATCTGCCATAGTTCTCTCCTTGCCTCTATAATTTTCTTGACCACCCATGTTGTTGTCTTGGGTGTGACCATGTGATGACCCAAGGAGTCATTTTATAAAATTAGACTTCGTTCCATGCTTAATAGCCATAAAAGACTAAAGTTAATACCTCGATTTGCGTGCCCAGTCCAGGGATGAAACCGAAAAGCTTTTATGTGAAAATATGAGAAATAGTGATTTTTAGAATTTAAACTTGAAAAAAGTTGGTTTTGGTCAACATTTTCAGTAAACGGACCCGGATCCGCGTTCCGACGATCCCGGGAGGTCCGTAGTAAATTATGGGACTCGGGCGTATACCCAGAAATGAATTCCGAGGTCCCAAGCCTTAGTAATCAATTTTTGAAAGAAATTGTTTTGCTGAAATATTTATGAATTAAAGAAAAGAAATAATGTTTGAAACCATTGGTATCGAGCCCGTATTTTGGTTTCGGAGCCTGGTACAGATTTGTTATGATATTAAAAGGTTAACTGTGAAATTTAGTGAAAAACAGAGTTCGTTTGACGTGATTCGGACATCCGGTTGAGAAATTATGAACTTTAAGAGTTCTTGTTGAAAATGATGAGTTTTGAGGTTTAATTCACAGTTTTACGTGTTATTTTCATGATTTGATCACAAGAGCAAGTCCGTATGATGTTTTTAGACAACTTGTGTGCATGTTGGTTTAGAGCCCCTAGGGCTCGGGTGAGTTTCAAATAGGTTTGGGTTGTGTTGCGCTCGTTCTTTCTTATGCTTCGACGTCGCATCTTCAATCATAAATGATATCATATTGAACAAATGAGCTCCGATTTCTGTTTTGAATGAATTATTAAATCCGTATCGTAATTACCGACCCGTAACAAAAAGAATCATCGAATTTGGACATCGTATAAGGATTCTTTGGGCATTTTACTAAGGTTGCAAGATATTTCAGGTTAATTACGAAATTGCCACTGACGGCGTATTAAAAATCATCATTATTTGCAAATATTAAAACCTATATATTTCCTTTATTATAAGGTCAAATTGAGTGATTCAAAAGTCTAACGTGATTAGAATTTCACAAGAAATCCATTAGAGACATAAAAATCGAGTTTCAGGACCGTTTGTCACGAGAAACGAGGCAGAATATCTGGCAGAAATATATATATATAAAACTAGCACACTTCTTCTTCTTTAAATTTTTGAACCCCACAACCCTAGGAACGAATTTCTGCACCAAATATGATCCCCACGTCATAGGTCATAATTTTTAAACTTTACTCTTTTAATTACTCATTGTTTTTCATCACTTTTAAATCAAAAACTAAGAATTTTCATGGTAAAATTGAGGGTTTGGGTAGAATTAGGGAATATTGTAAAAATCGAATCTTTACCTCGAATTGAGGTCGGATTTTGAAACTAAATATATATTTGGGTTTGTGGGTGAATGGGTAAACGTAATTGTGTCCGAACCCCGAGTTTAGACTAAGCGAGCCCGGGGTCGGATTTTCACTTTTTTTTTTAGAAAACTTAGAAAAAATTATAATTTTCAATAAAGTTAGTTCCTTTAGCCTTAATTAATGATATTGAGTTAATTATGATTAGATTCGAGCAAGTTAGAGCAAGATTCTAAAGGAAAAGCTGTAATTGAGCAGAACAGTGAGTGGCCTGCGAAATTGAGGTAAATGTTTGGTCTAACTTTGACTTGAGGGAATAGGAATCCCCACTTGTTTTCTATGTGAAATTAATGGGTGTGGTGTATAGGTGAAGTGACGAGTATCTACGCACCACCCAATTTGCCTGACAAACATGATCCCTTTTCTGTTTCCAACTTAATTGATGTTTGCCTTAATTGTTCTTTGTTCATTATTGTTTCTATGCCTAGTTGGATCTGTTATTTTGTTGTTAAATATTACTGTGGTTATTTTGAAAAGAGTATTGGTTGTTTATTTAGTTCCCTTGTGGTACAAAACGGTTGAGTAGTTTGGCATTGCTTATACGATATATATATATATATATAT
>ML258048.1:0-13135 GCA_005239495.1 Nicotiana undulata | reverse complement strand
AGAAGGAAATTTTTGCGAAGGCTGCCTTTTTATAGGTTCTGCCCAGGCATTTCCGCAACAGCGACCTTTTTATCGCAACGGCGGGCCCGCAGGGGCGGCCTATTGACCGCACCAGCGGTTATTCATTTAAAACCCATACCTCGCGCCTATGACTTCATCCCCCCGCACCTGCGACCACGCAAGTGCGATCCTTGTTCCGCCCCAGCGACCAAACTCGCACCTGCGCCTTCTTTCTCGCGCCTGCGATGTGCGCACCTGCGGCCCAAGCATCGCAGGTGCGATCGCACCAGCAGTAGCAGCTTCAGCTGCATTTATGGTTTCCAACTTCCCGTTTAACGCCCGAATTCAATCCCGAGCCCCTCGGGACCCCAACCAAACTTACCAACATATCCCATAACATCATTCAAACTTATTTGCACTCTAAAAACATCAAAACTAACATCAAAACACCAAAATTACATCGGATTCAAGCCTATGATTTCCAAAAACTTCCGAAATGCGCATTTGATCAAAAACCCAACCAAATCATTTCCGAATGATCTGAAATTCTGCGGGCAAGTCCAAAATGACCTAACGAAGCTACAACAACTCTCGGAATCCCATTTCGACCCTCAGATCAAAATCTCGCCTACCAACTGGAATTCGTCAAAATACTAACTTCGCCAATTCAAGCCTAATTCTACATCGGGCATCCTAAAAATATTCTGAACACACTCCTAACTCCCAAATTACCTAACTAAGCTATCCGAACCATAAAATATGTATTCCGAGGTCTTTTACCAATAAGTCAACTCTTAGTTGACTTTTTCCCATTTTAAGGTTGTTCTTAAGGACTAAGTGACTAAATTCTCATTTAACCATTTCGATTTCAAGCCTATCAACTCTAACACATTAATAATAGAATAACCAACATAATAAGCCACTAACAACAGTTATAATGCAGGTTTTACGTAACGACAGATCGGGTCGTTACAATTATGTGATTTGGAAAGAAAGGGAAATTCAGTCCGAGGTATGTCGGGCCGTATAGAATCATTCAAAGGATCAGTCAGGTAGCGTACAAGCTTGAGCTACCATCCACGAGATCGTAAATGCACCCGGTATTCCATGTGTTTATGTTGAACAAAGTAGTGGGAAATCCATCAGCTATTGTACCAGTAGAGACCATTGAGTTTAATGGGGAATTGTTGTATGAAGATCTTCCTGTTGCCATTCTTGATAGGCAAGTACGAAAATTGAGAAACAAAGAGATCGCTTCCGTGAAAGTATTGTGGCGAAACTAGCAAGTTGAGGATGAAATGAAAAAGAAGTACCCGCATTTGTTTGAATAGCCATGTGATAATTCTATGAAGTTGTTTACCATAAATTTTGTATCCCTTGTTCCGCTAAGGCAAGATACTCCATTTTAGCTATATGTTCCTTATGAAGCCTCGATTAGTGTTATTTCATGTGCCGTTGTGTTATTCAATCATAAATGTGTTGTTAGAATGTGTTTCTTGGGCTCTTTTACAGGTGGATATGCCTAGTTACAAAGGAAACTTTGGCAAATTTTTTGGAAAAATGGGGAGTTAGACAAATTTGGGGCTAATGGTATATAGCATAAAGACTGAAACTGCATAAAGAGCTATTAAGTAAAACTTGATCTTCATTCGAGGACGAATGATCTTAAGTGGGGTAGGATGTAAGGCCCCGTAAAATTTTACCTAGAAACCCGGTACTTTGCGATGTGAAGATTAGATTTATGTGTTTAATAGTAGAAACTTCTTCGCAGCTAGGACTTTTTGGATTGAACAATGCGTTTGTGGAGTAAAAGAAAGAGGTTTTAAATGTATGCATTTCTGCGGACCGGATAATGGTCGTAGAGTGAATCAGGAAGTTGGCCAATTTTGAGGCCAAATATGCGGTCGCATAATCATTATATGGATCGCATACTGACCGCATAATCGCCCCTGAGTTTTTGCGAAGAGAGTTATGTGGTGCACTATGCGACCGCAAAACATGTATGCGGACCGCATAATGGTCGCATACACGGTCAGTAATTTCAAGTTTTTAAGCTCATTTTTGAGGTCTCCTTACGGACTGCATATCTGTTATGCGATCGCATACCTGTGTCGAGGCACCATTTTTATCATTTTGAAACCCAACCCTATATCATAAAAATACTCCTTCCTGATCAGTTAGGATCATTTTCTATTACTTTTTGGAGTGAGAGAGAGAGAATTCTAAGGGGAGGAAGCTAACTAACACCCAAAATCCATCAATTTGTGCTAAGTCTTTGAAGAGTATCAAGAAAGCTTTCACATTGCAGGTAAGAATCTAAGCCTAGCTCAGCATTTTTTTAAATATCTTCTAAAGATAAGTAACTAATAAGATAATTCATGGGCTTGGGGTAAATTGTCTTGCATGCATGGGTGGTGAGAGGTCTTAGAATCAATGTAGGCTAAAAATAGCTAAGGATGGGGAATGGACTGGTATAATATACCATAAAAGGGCCACAAGGCCTTAATGAACACTTAATGTATGATAAAATGCTCAAGTGAGCTAGAAATTATGATCGATTTCCTAATCTTGGTTCATTTACACCTTATCAAATAGATTGAGATTTCTAAGAGTTCCGGATAATTGTAGAGCCTAAAGAAGCACAATTGAGGTATGTATGGCTAAAAACCACTCTTCTTAGAGATCGAACCCCCATGGTGCCCCTACGATTTGGCGTAAGTTGTAAATCTTGACTGATGTAGTAGATGACATTGTAACATGCTTCTGTAGTAGAATTTATGTGTAACTCGTATTCAAATGCTCCCCATCATGCTACGATTGTTACTTAATGATGTATTGGAGTCGTGGAAAATGTGTTAAATTGCCACAAAATGTGACAGTCCCTACATGCCCATGATTCATGTTGTTCTCATACGTACTTGATGTTTCGCACTACACGATTTGCTGATGGAATTAATAATAATGTGAAATGTGTGGGAAGGAACTTGAATTGTGAAATGCGGCCAAGTTCCAAACATGAATTAATAAATGTGTCCACTAGCATTTACCGAATTGAAATTGTATTGGTAAAAAAAAGTCTCACACGTAAGCAGATTCTTGACAACTCAGATAGTTACGTGGACCAAGGAAAACGCAACAGATAGACTTGATTCTATAAAGAGGTACGGGACAAAAATGCACGGTCAGTAAACCCACGAGTTCATGAACCACGGGAAACTTAATGACAAAGAAGAGATTCGGTCACAGTGAACCCAGACGAAGCTGTGGGCAGATTCGAGAATTATAAGTTAATGACTTATACGTTACATAATTCCTATACAACAGTTACGGTTATCCTTTGCAACGCCTCATTAATGTAATAATTAGCCATTAATGAGCAATCATGGCAGGAACCAAACGTTACACTAGGAAACCCCTATTTAAAGGGAACAAATGTAACCCATAAGGGGATCTGAATTCTCGGATATAATCGACTTTACTTTTTGCATACTAAAGTATTGTTCATTACTTAATTTTTCTTTATTTATCGTATTACTTTCTTGATTATCAATAACCCGCGTTCATCCTAAATAGCTTTGGTCAAGGAATGTAATTCTTTGGTTAAACAAATTGGTTCCGTTGCCGGGAACCTGATAATCGTAGTTTATTTTCCAATCGATATCCTTTTAAACTATGTCGAATTCCAAAAACAACAACAACAACAATGATCACAACAACCAGCAGGAAAATGGAACCCCAGTTCCAACTCCTTGGGGAACCCCACGCAGTTCGAGGGAGTCATCCCCAGAAAAATCTGATAACCATCATAACAATGATGAGCAAACGACAGAGCAAGATCGGATAAAGCAGATGATTGCTGAATATGTGGGGCAAGCTTTGCAAGAGTTTGCGAGAGGATTACCACAGGCACCACCAACACTATTAACACCACCTCCAAATAATACAATCATCACGGAAAATCCTCAGTCTGGGTTAATAAACTCAGCCAGGGGTGACACTCCAAGTGAATCTCTTGAAACAAGACCAGGTATGACTAATAACTCTGAGTTAAAGAATTTGTTGTTAACCATGCAGAAACAAATGAAAGAACAGAATGACCGCATTGAGCAAATCCCTGGAGTACCACCGATTATCAGAGGCATCGACGTTGATAGATATTCTCAACAGCCCTGGAAGCCAAGTGTCGCGCCCTTGCCTATACCCAAGAAATTCAAAATGCCTGATGTTCCTAAATATGATGGAACAATTGACCCACATGACCATGTGACTTCTTTCACTACTGGAGTAAAAGGCAATGATTTAACAAAACAAGAGATTGAATCAGTCCTTGTCAAGAAATTTGGGGAAACACTTACAAAAGGAGCCTTAACCTGGTATTCCCTTCTCCCTGAACATTCTATTGATTCTTTTGCTGAGCTGGCAGATTCGTTTATAAAAGCACACTCTGGTGCACAAAAAGTTGAGAAATGAATGGAAGACATATTCAAGATAAAACAAGGAGACACGGAATTACTCCGTGAGTTTGTTGAAAGGTTTCAACGAGAAAGAATGCAATTACCCAGGGTGCTTGATAATTGGGCAGCCGTGGCATTTGCAAGCAACTTAAACGATAAAATCTCAAAAGCCACGCGGCGGCTTAAGGAAAGTCTAAGAGAATTTTCCAACTACGACGTGGAACGATGTATACAACAGGTACAACACTAAACTTAGAATAGAGGAAGATATCATTGCTCAATCAAGAAACGAGGAGAATTCCAGACCTAGACGTCAAGAACTGGAGAAAAGATCAGGTAAAAATAGGTATGATCCTTACTTAGGACCCTCGGTACGTGATACACGTCCCAGGTTCGAATATACTAGACTGTCAGGAAGAGATATAGGCTCATCCTCGTTTAGATCCAGGAAAGATCGAGATGAACGGTCCATAGGTAATACCTGAATTGGGGACCATAACTTTAACGTAAGCACTACTGAACTTGTCTCAATACTAAGAAATATGGGAGACAAAGTTAAATGGCCCAAAGAGATGCGGTCGAATCCAAATAGGAGAAATCCAGATCAGTGGTGTGAATTCCATAATGATCATGGACACATAACCGCAGATTGTAGATTTTTACAAGGTGAAATAGAACATTTATTAAAACAGGGCTATTTAACAGAGTTGTTTAGTGATAAAGGTAAACAGGCATACATGAAGAACAGGCAGGAGCCTCCAAAGCCTCCCTCTTCGAAGCGAATTGTTAACGTGATACATGGAGGAGAGGAAGTAAATGGAATAGTTTTTCAATTAGCATCAAAGATCACAAATACCTACGGAAAGCGGATTCGAGAAAACCCAAATAAAGACAAAATAACCTTTGATGATGCAGACTTTGGTGGATTGATGCTTCCTCATAATGATGCACTGGTAATATCTTTACTTATTCATGACACCAATGTTAAAAGAGTATTGATTTATCCAGGCAGTTCAGTCAATATCATTTTGATAAAAGTCATGGAAGAAATGCTAGTGGAAAATCAAATGATCCCAAAGGCACGAGTCATATCTAGGTTTGATAATTCTAAAGTAATAACCAAAGGAGAGATTGAACTTAATACTTACGCTGAAGGAGTGGTCAAAAACACAAAATTCCAAGTCATTAATACAGAGATGGCTTACAATGTCATTTTGGGAAGACCGTGGATTCATGATATGAAAGCAGTCTCATCCACCTTACATCAGGTAGTAAAATTCCCATCAGAATGGGGAGTGAGACAAATTAGAGGTGACCAAAAAACATCCAGAAATATAAACTTAATAGCACTTCACAAAAAAAGAGATACGAAAGATGTTGAAGTTTTTCAAACGGAGGCCAATCACCAAAAAGGTATGAAAAAAATCTTTGATCAATTATGTACAAAGAAAATGAATATTCAAATAGGTACAGGAGAAGATACCAGCGAGACAAGTCCTATTATCATCTAAAATATGCTGGATCATGCTAACAAAGATTCTAGACCAGACTTCATTCGTGAACCAGAAAAAGACGAACATATCAAAACAACCACGGAAGAACTCAAGGTTGTTATGTTGTCTGAACAAAAGCCCAAAAAAAAGTTGTATGTCGGCACGAGACTGCTGGAGAGGTTAACCCTCGAGCAAAAAGGTATGCTAATCGATTATTTAAAATCTAATGCGGATTGTTTTGCATGGTCCCATTCAGATATGACAGGTATTCCATCAGAAGTGATGACTCATAAACTGAATGAAGATCCATCATTTGTACCCATTAAACAAAAGAAAAGAAAGCAAGGAACGTTCAAAAATCAAGTGATTGACGATGAAGTCCAAAAACTCTTGAACATAGGTTCCATACGAGAGGTAAAATATCCTAACTTGCTAGCTAACACAGTTGTGGTACCTAAAAAGAACGGCAAATGGAGGGTGTATGTAGATTATACAGATTTTAATAAAGCATGCCCCAAAGATTCAATTCCTTTACCACATATAGATCAGATGATTGATGCTACCGCAGGTCACGAATTATTAAGTTTTCTAGACGCATACTCTGGTTATAATCAGATTATAATGGATCCTTCAGATGAGGAAAAAACCTCCTTCATTACTAACAGGGGGACTTACTGTTATAAAGTCAGGCCTTTTGGCTTAAAGAATGCAGGAGCTACTTACCAAAGGTTAGTGACTAAAACGTTCCAAGAACATTTAGGAAAGACAATGGAAGTTTATATTGATGATATGCTTGTAAAGTCAACACAAGCGGAAGATCACCTCCAGCATCTCTCTATTACTTTTGATATCTTACGCATATATAATATGAAGCTCAATCCGGAAAAATGTGCTTTCGAAGTACAATGAGGTAAGTTTTTGGGATTCCTTGTATCTAAAAGAGGAATAGAAGTAAATCCATCTCAAATAAAAGCTATAGAGGAAATACCTGATATTTTAACAAATAAAAAAGAGGTTCAAAGATTGACAGGAAAAATAGCCGCCTTAGGAAGATTTATTTCTAGATCTTCCGAAAAAAGCTTTAAATTCTTTTCAGTTCTTAAAAAATAAAATCAGTTCGAATGGACTGAAGAATGTCAACAGGCCCTCAAAAAATGAAGATTTATTTATCAAAGCCACCACTGCTCTCAAAGCCAAAAGAAGGGGAATGATTGTACATCTACCTGGCAGTTTCAGAAATTGTTGTAAGTGCAGTACTGATAAGAGAAGAGAAAGGTAAGCAATCACCTATCTACTACGTAAGTAAAACTTTATTAGATGCTGAAATTAGATACCCACATCTAGAAAAATTAGCCTTAGCTTTAATAATGGCATCAAGAAAATTACGCCCTTATTTTCAATGTCATTCAATCACTGTCGTGACTTCTT
The DNA here is from genome assembly GCA_005239495.1 of Nicotiana undulata. Lineage (NCBI taxonomy): Eukaryota > Viridiplantae > Streptophyta > Magnoliopsida > Solanales > Solanaceae > Nicotiana > Nicotiana undulata. Next base: position 5,760 of record ML258048.1, on the reverse strand, counting down.
ATCCTTTAAGAAATATTTTGCATAACCAAGAATTTTCAGGAAGATTATCCAAATGGGCCATAGAGTTAAGTGAACACCATATGACATATCAGCCTAGAACAGCAATAATCACAAATATTAGTTGATTTTGTAGCTGACTTTAGCAACAGTATTACCCCTGAGGTAGAAAAAGAGCTACAACTCTTTAACGAAGTCAATGCAAGTTAGTGGACCCTATTTACAGATGGCTCCTCTAACATAAAAGGGGCCGGATTAGGCATCGTCTTAATATCACCCACAGGTGAAAAGACACGACAGGCTATTAAATGTAACCCTATAACTAACAATGAAGCAGAGTACGAGGTTGTTATTGCAGGTTTAGAACTAGCACGAGAGCTATCAATCGAGCAAATCATAATCAACAGTGATTCCCAATTGGTGGTAAATCAGATATATGGGACTTACATCGTTCGAGAAATGCGAATGCAACAATATCTAGAAAAGGAACGAGAACTTGTAAGACAATTCGAAACGTGGAAGATAATACAAATACCTAGAGAAGAAAATGCAGAAGCAGATGCATTAGCAAACCTCGCGGTAGTTACAGAAGTAACAAATAAAGACAACACCGTTGTTGTCCACCTCTTCCATTCAGTAATCGACCAAGACAGGAACGAGGTATCTTTCAATAATTTAACTTGGGATTGGAGAAACGAAATTCTCATTTTTTTGTAGAACGGTACCATACCTGAAGATAAGAAAGCAACTCAAGCAGTTCGCCGCAAAGCAGCACGATATTGTCTAGTCCGCAACTCATTGTATCGCAAAATGTTCGGTGGATCCCTAGAAAAATGTCTCGGACCTAATCAGACGGAATTCGCGATAAAGGAAGTCCATAAAGGACACTGTGGAAATCATGCACGAGCAAAATCCTTGGTAAAAACATTAATCCGAGCCGGGTACTATTGGCCTAAGATGGAAGAAGATGCAGAAAACTTTATATCTAAATGCGACAAGTGTTAGAGGTTCGCCAAAAAAATGCATAGACCAGCAGAACTGTTGCACTCAGTCATATCACCATGGCCCTTCATGAAATGGGGAATAGATATAGTAGGACCTCTTCCCCCAGCTAAAAGACAAGTACAATTTCTACTCGTACTTATTAGTTACTTCACGAAATGGGTAGAAGCAGAAGCATTTAAACAAGTGCGGGAAAGGGAGGTCAAAATCTTGTTATGGCGAAACATAATATGCCGTTTTGGGATTCCGAAAGATATCGTGTGTGATAATGGCCCACAATTTATAGGCTCTCAAATCACAGAATTCTTTGAGAGTTGGCAAACTAAACGGATTGCCTCAACGCCATATCATCCCGTAGCTAATGGACAAGCTGAGTCTACGAATAAAATCATCATCAACAATATAAAGAAGCGGTTAGATAAATCCAAAGGAAACTGGCCCGACGAATTACCGGCAGTATTATGGGCATACAGGACTACATCAAAAAACAGCCACGGGAGAGACTCCCTTCGCACTTGTTTACGTCTCGGACACATTAATACCCGTGGAAATCGGTGAACCGAGCTTAAGAGTTATAATAGCTACGGAACAAACAAATGATGCCGAACTCCAGATAAATCTAGACTTGCTCGAATCACGAAGGGAAGCAGCTTTAATACGGATGGCAACTCAAAAGCAAATCATAGAGAGATATTACAATCGCAAAGCTCATCTTAGATATTTTAAGATTGGGGACTTCGTACTTAAAAATTCCAATCATCAAAAGAGGAAGGTGCTGGAAAGATAAATCCAAATTAGGAAGGACCTTATAAAGTCCGAGGCATAGCTAGGAAAGGCGCATACGAGTTGGAAGCCATGGACGGCAGAATTCTACCAACGAGCTGGAACGCCATCCACTTGAAGAAATACTACTTCTAAGGAAAATAAGTACCCCCGGTCAGGTATCCCATGTTTTATTTTATTTTTGAATATGTAAACTTTACTAACTTTTTTAGATGATAGGAAAAAAGCTAGCCCATCACCAAATGATGATATTAGACCTGCAAAGACGCGAGGAAATAACACAATTCCCGGTCTAGGGTTACACTTTCTGATGGACGTTTTAAAGGGTTAAGTAGTCATCATCTAAAAAAGAATATACCTTCGAGTCCCGTACGTTTTCCTTTTTCAGGGAAAGGACCATAGAGAATGAATAATCAAGTTCTCGAGATCTCATTCTTCAAAGCTCAAACACTTGGGGGACTATATAATATGGAAGGCCAAGATGAAGCAAAAAAGACTACTGAAAGTCAAAAGCTCGAGCCTGAAGAACCATTTACCCAGCAAGACAAGTGGTACGAGCAAAAATAAAAGAACTAAAGACTCCAGCACAAGATTTACAAAGCCTAAACTTTAAGAAAGCCTTCGAACCATGTTCAGGTTAAAAGGCAAATTATTAGCTACGAGGAAGAAATGTACATCTTTACATTTATACAAAAAATGTTGTAATGAAAACAGTTAAGGGAAAAAGATCATCATCATTGTACTTATTCAAAAATTGTTATCAAATAAAACAGTTACGGATGAAAGATAAAAATCCTTGTATTTATTCAGAAAATTGTTATCAAATAAAACAGTTACGAATTACAAAACATTTCCCTCGTATTTATTACAAAATTGTTGCAAATAAAAACAGTTGAGGGTAAAAACCCCAATACTTACAAAAATTGTTACTAATGAAGAACAATTATTTCCTTGTATTAACTCGAAAAAATTGTTACCTATGAAAAACAGTTGGGAAATACAAGTGAATATCAAATATGTTAAAAGAAAACAGTTGCAACATGAGTTTTAGATGATAATCATAACAAATGTAAAATGTAGTGGAAGTTCAAACAAAAAATTTCCACAAAAACATCTTTAAACATGTGATAAATTTCTATCACTCTATGGCATTACAATGAAGTTGAGACGTCTTCTTCATTAAAGTATCAATCAAAAAGGGACCTAACTCATGATTAAAGCCTATCATTAACAAAGGCTTAAATCTTATACAAACACTGCACCTACTATGAAAAGGTCCGAGTGATTTATACATTTTTATGCAAAAAGTTAAGTGGTACAAACAAAAACCACAGAATAACAAAACATGCAATAGACTTAAAGAGTAAAACCAAAACTCAAAGCAAAAGTCTTCAAATTGCAAAAGAGCAGCTAAGTTAAAACTAAGTACTAACTAGTACTTAGCCGCATAATAATTACATTTTTTGGTGCCCCTAAGTTGTCAATTGGGGACTTTAGAGTTTCAAACTTACCCCCGATGGAGCTGGGGGTAACCACACCAATCCAAATATAAAAAAAGGGAAAACCAGATCTTCAGTCTTCATGAGGAGGAAAGTTGAATTCTTCAGGAGGAACGACAACAGCTTGAGGCAAAGAGGCATGAGCAACATTGGTTTCATCAGTGGATGGAGAAAGATCAAAACCTCGCTGGGTCTTCTCCATGGCCTCTTTAGTTTTAGCAATTTCAGCGTTGAGGTCGAAACCCTCTTGGCTCATCTTCATCAATGTATGAAGGCAAGAATTCATGTACGCCCAGCTTACATCAACGGCAGCCGCCTCTTCAAGGTAATTATAATATTTTACCCACACTTGAAGATCAGCCCTCAATCCATCTTTCTCGGCTTCAGCAGCTTCATGGGCGGCCCTCAAGGGTACAACTGACTCTTCCAAAATTCGGATTTTGTCTAAAGCTTCACGCAGTTCCTCTTGGGTCTGGTAGAGAGTTTGTACAAGCTTACCAGAATATTCCTCCTTCTGCCCCAGCAGATGCTTCAAGTTCCTGATCTCCTCCGAGGCTTGGGACAATTGTTCAGCAAATGAAGATTCAAGAATACTCTTATCCTTATCATCTTGGCTAGAAGAAGCCTTCTCCACCGCTAGTTCCGTTGCTGTAATCCTCAACTGTCTCCTCAAGGTATTCCTCTCCTCTTCTAAAGCATCCAGATCTACCCTCAAGCCATAATATTGTGCTTTCAGATTGTCAAAATTAGCCTGCATCTCTTTCAACTCGTTATCCGAATTTGAAACCCTTTTTGTAACGACCTGATCGGTCGTTTTGAGAATTTAAGCTCCGTTCGGTGGGATAAGTTCATAAGAAACCTCACATTGTGTATATCGACATGTGTGAATGGTTAGAATCAATTACCGGATAATCCGGAGTCGAATTAGGAGAATAATTTTAGTTTTGGAAGCTTCAATGATAAAGTTGACCGGAGGTTTGACTTATGTGTAAACGACCTCGGAATGAGTTTTTTTTAATGTCAACAGCTTCGTATGATGATTTTGGACTTAGGCGTGCGTCCGAAATTGGATTTGGAGGTCTGTAGGGTGATTTGAGGTAATTTGGTGAAGGTTAGAATTTCGGCATTTGATTCGCTCAATTTACACCTTAAAAGAGTGAAAGCGATCGTTGTCAAATATAGTAACCCAACAAGGTTGGGGTCGAATCCCACAGAGAACAATATGAGGGCGTTTAGGCATGCTAGAGAATTATCACTTATCGCACAGTGCCAAACAAATACGATTTTGGTGTAGAAAATTGTTTTATAACTAAATGCGAAAATATAAACTAACCTAGAAAGAAATTAAAATGATCGATGGAAACAAGTATCGATGCTTCGGGTATTACACTCGAGTAACGATCCAATGTATTTCACGATTTTACAAATATGAGCGGGTAATGTTAATTAGCCACGGATAACATTTCTTAATTAGCTTTTCCCAAAGACTACCAAGACTTCCTAATTGAATTATCCCTAACCCAATTAGGATATTAAGCACTTCCGAGTTTGGCTCAAGTAGTTCAATCCTATCCCTAGGTAGAATCTATAAAATAAGGGTTAAATTCCNGTGTTGGAAAAATACGACACACTTAGATATACAATACAAAGCAAGGAAATGAAGAAATAAACACAAATGGGTAAAGAAAACTTCACCACAATGTCGAAATCTACAAATCCAAAGTGTGTGTGCAAACCCACAAATCAATCCTTGTTCTTCTCTACTCAAAATATATTTACAAGGCTGAAGATATGTCCAAAGATATGCCAAGATTCTCCAAATAGCTGCTAGGTCGAGTATATAGGGATTGGGATGGGAAAATGTGAAATTACTCTTCTATCCAGATCTGATGCCCGAAATTCGCTCCTGCGGCCAATTTGTCGCAGGTGCGCAACCGCAGGAGCGGAAAATCCTGCCGGTGCGCAATCGCAGGAGCGGATTTCTCTCGCAGGTGCGACTCTTGAGGTCAAAGTCACATTACGTAGGGGCGGTCAAATAGTCGCACCTGCGGGCTCGCAGGTGCGAGGTCTTGCGCTTCCAGGCTAATATCGCAAGGGCGATCAATCTTCCGCAAGTGGGGAGTCGCACCTGCGACCAAAGATCCGCAGGTGCGGAATCACTGAAGGTTTTCTGCCTGTTTCAACATCTTTTTGCTCAGTTTCATTCCAATTTGACCTCAACCACTTCATGGCATCATTTTCCTGCAAATAGAGCAATTATACACTGATAGCAACCTCAAATATCCATTGAGCAACACAAAATCTACTAAAAAGAGGCCAAAATGAGTGGTAAAATCACCACTCATCAACACCCCCACCTTAGACTTTTGCTTGTCCTCAAGCAAATCAAAAATAATCACTCAATAAGGTCCTACTTCTTTAAACACAAGTTAAATTGCTCATATTCACAATTCCCATTTTTCATTTAAGCATCTAAACT
>ML258046.1:51325-68388 GCA_005239495.1 Nicotiana undulata | reverse complement strand
GTGTGTGTGCAAACACACAAATCAATACTTGTTATCCTCTACTCAAAATATATTTACAAAGCTAAAACTATATCCCTAATGTTATGTTCTTGCCAAAAAGCCCTAGAGTTCAAGATCCCCCTCAAAATGGCTGCTAGGTCGAGTATATAAAAGTTGAAGTTGGAAAAATATGATTTTACATCTTTGTCCCCATCTGATGCCCGACTACCGCACCTGCAGAAGATTCATCGCAGGTGCGGTTCCGCAGGGGCGGAATATTTCACGCAGGTGCGGGATCTCAGATGTGTCCCATTTCCGCAGGGGCGGATGTTTGGTCGCACCTGCGATTCCGCAGGTGCGTGAATAACACCGCAGGTGCGAGTTTTGTGTGGCTGAGCCATCTTCGCAGGGGCGAAATTTCCTCGCAGGCGCGAAGTCGCAGGGGCGACAATTCCTCGCAGGCGCGAGGTCGCTCTTGCGTCCAAAAATCCGCAGGTGCGGAATCACTGAAGCTTCTATGCACATTTTCACCGCTTTTTGTCCAGCTTTCAGTCCAATTCAACACCAACCTTCATAGCATCGTTTCCCTGAAAATTGAGCAATTATACACTAACAACGACCTCAAATTATCATTTAACAATACAAAATCTAATGAGAAAAGGCTAAAATGAGTGGTAAAATCACCACTCATCAGCTAACAATCACATCTCACCCATGGAAGTCACAAGCTGTCGACGCACAACTGATACCAAACGCTCGCGTGCGCATTCGAATACATGAAAGGAATTTAAAGAGTTACGTTTTTGGGATGAATAAATAGATTCGCACGATAAGAATTCAAGAATGTGGAATGTTTCCTAAGGGTTTTGCAGCCTCTCGAAGATAAGTACAGACGTCTCCGTACCGATCCGCAAGACTCTACTAAACCTGCTCATGACCGTTGACTCCTATGGAACCTAGAGCTCTGATACCAACTTGTCACGACCCCAAATCCTAACAGGCCGTGATGGCGCCTATCGTGGAACTAGGCTAGCCAACCATCACCTTACTACGCGTTTATTCAATTATAACAATTCACAATTTAATAATAAGCATGAAACCATATCACAAATAATATAAATAAGTCTTAGCGTCCCCATAATATTCTAAATAACCTCCCAAGAACTGGAGTCAATAGTCATGAGCATCTATGGAAATAAATCTAACTCTTTTAAAACTATAATATGCGTCTCTAAGTCAAATGCTAAAAACATAATAAGGAAGGGAAGTGGAGAAGCTGTGGACGCTAGACAGCTACCTCAAAATCCCGTAAACAACTGCTAACGAACTGGGACAACTACTGCTCCGAACCGTCACCTGAATTTGTGCACAGAGGCACATGGAGTCTTTATGAGTACGCCAACTCAGTAGTAATGAAAATCAATCACAATCTGAGTAATATAAAACACACAGAACATGTACACAATTCCACAAACCAGTGAAAACACCAAATCACCATGTAGTATTCATCAAATAATAAGTTCGAAATCAATTTTCAGAAATCCTTTGAAAACAAGTACAATATCAGTATGTCTCAATAAAATTCTCAGTGAAAACTAGTTTGAAAACAAAGTAAATCGTAGTTTGAAAACTCAGTAAAAATCTTCACAAAACTGCCCCTCGGGCCATAATCATTTCTTGTAACAATATCTTTCAGTATCAGCCCATCAGGCATCCTCACAATCACTCTGCCCATCAGGCAACCTCACAATCACTCTGCCCATCAGGCATCCTCACAATAACTCATCATAAGCCCCGCGTGCATCACTCAATCGGTACCGGCGCTCACTAGGGGTGTGTTACAGACTTTGGAGGGGCTCCTACAGTCCAAGCGCAATAATAAGCCACATCATGGCATAATTCACACACAATATAGGCCCGCAGCCTCACTCATATCATATCATCCTCACAATATAGGCCAGCATCCTCACTCAGTCACCCACTCTCAATTTGCCCTTCATGCCATAAATATACCGGGTTCTCGACCCAAAAACAGTATTTCATTTTCAAGAAGTAGTATCAAAATACTCTGAGTGTCAAAACAATTTCACAGAAAAGACTGAGTGAAAAATCATAACATAGCAGTGAGGAAAATAGTAAAAACATCCCCCAAGGGGTAAACAAATCGGCACTAGGCCCCAAACATGGCTTACAGCCCAAAACATATCATAATGTATAAATACTATTTAAGCAAAGGCTTAAAAATCGATTTCGCAACTCAATAGTCGCCTAAATAGGAAATATGTTCCAAAGTTTCCACCTTTTTATTTCAAAACCCGTGAAATGGTGCATAGTTTGGGATTTCATACCCTCAGGACAGGATTTAAAGACATTACTTACCTCAAAACTAGCCCGGAACGATTCCGCGATACGCTTGCCTCTCGAATCAACTTTCGAAGGCTCCAAATCTATCAAGTTCAGATTTCTTATCATCAAATTATGCTTAAGGAACAAATTCACATAGAAAGATATCAAATTTAGCTCAAAAATCCAAAATTGGCTAAAACCCAGGCCCCTAGGCCCACGTCTCGAAATTCGTCTAAAATTACAAAACTGAAATCCTTACTCACTCACGAGTCTATACATACCAAATTTATCAAAATCCGATCACATATGAACGTCCAAATGACGAACGGTTCGAAGCGTTGGAAACTAGACTCAAAGAGCTTTCATTTGATAGGTTATAAACCATATAACACTTCATATATTGAGAGTTATGCTCGTTTGACGTTAGATCTTGTGCAAACTCACTTGAAACTTTATCCCATCATAAAATTTTCAACTTGACTTAGCCTTATGGATCTTCTTAGACCCTAAACCATTTTTAATGCACCTCGTACATATATTTTCATGATAAATTTATGCATTCAAATTACCAGTCTTGTTCATACCCGAATTGATATCATTAGCATCAGTCAATCTTCTTAATGGTCTTAAAACACTTAGAAATGTTTCCGGGGTGCTACAGTTCTTAACCATTACCATATTATCTAATGCAACACTTTTGTATGCTATTGTTACGGTTATTTATGGATATAACAATGGTTCCTTTACCCCTATTACAACGATTTTATTTTCTGTGGGAACAATTATATGTCATTATGGAACGGTTTATATGACCTATCGCAACAGTTTTATTATTCTTTGGGAACAGTGTATATGACCTATCGCAACGGTTTGCATTGTATAATGGAACGCCATTTTGTGTCCTATTGCAACAGTTCTGGTAGTCTTTGGCAACAGTTCAGTTGAAACATATAGCCCCTGTAATAAATAAATATTTATATATATAAAATAAATTATAATAACACTAAAATTTAAATAAACCATAAAATGAAATTTTTAATAATATAAATTATCCATCAAGAAAATAGTATCCATAAGGCAAATGTTCTACCCCAAATGAATAAGTTTAATACATTTCAAGAGAGTAAATTAGTTTCAAAAAGGTTGATAACAAAAGATTCCTATAGAACATTCATCTATAGCAATTCAAAATTCATCTCAAGTAAGGCCTAGTTCTTCACTTTCATCATCTTCTTCGATTTCTTGATTTACTCCACCTACAAAAGAGGATAAATAAAGTCATTACTCTTCAAGATAACCTAAGCCATAGCTTGAAAGAAAAACAAATATATCACACTTAGAAGGTAGGAGAATCGTGAATAGTGATAAATCCCAATGTCCATACTTGAGAGTCAGAGTTGCAACAAAGTAGGAAGGGAAGAGGAGGACAACAACAAGGAGAAGCAATGTACAGAAGGAATCACAGCTGATCATCATGCTCAAATCCTTGTGGAGGAGAGCATGATGAGACCTTTTTTCACTAACGTTTGTTTCTGTTTTGCAGGTACAGAATATGCCTCTTTGCCTTACTCTTTTATGACCTTCCATTTGGTGGTATTAGTGAAATGCACTCAACCCAAAGGAAGGAAATTAAGAGTAGGCAAAAGCATAAGATCGAGGAGGTTTTGTATGCTGCCCAGACCTGAAGATAGGTTCTACTGTAAATATTCTACGTCTTTTCGAGAAGTCTATGGTGGAGATGATTCATGGGATCTTACAGGAAGTCAAGCGAGCATACATAACAAATGTAAGCTGTCCAGAATGCATAAAAGAATTGGGCAGCTGAGTTTTGTGGCAAAAAATACAAATGTAAGCTTTAAACTGGTTCATAACAGCATATAGTAGTTTGCTGGGAAATTGTGATACTGTGATAGATTTTGAGCATCATGCTCAAATTCTAATTGCCTTAACAACAGTCAAGAACCCAGCAATGATGGACAATACACATGACACACATTATGCACAATTCTACAGAATACATAGAATGCACAGGTACTTAGGATCGAGGCAGCAGTTACCAGATTTAAATTTGGATACATTTCGATGTAACAGGTCAAACACTTCATCAGTTACATCAATTAGGACATACAAGAAACACAATCATGGAGAAATGGACTGGATTCAGGAATGGCATGGAGATCAAAAGCCCCAACACCAAAAAGCAGCATCCGTTTGATAGGCTATCAGCTAACAACAACAAAAGATCTACAGAGATCAGGTAGAACTTCACAGGTGTAAGCATGAACTCACGCGTTGTAACATAGTGCAACTATCATTAGCTTAACTATAGCCTATAGGTGCTATACTATGTACTTGAAGAACATTCAACGCCGTAAAGCAAATAAAGATACTAGAACCTAGTATAAACAGATTGCGTGATTCATTATTCATTTATTATTTTTATAAGGGTAAAAAATGAGAAATCAAACCTGTGCAATGCTTAAGATCAAACAATCACTACATCTGAACTCATTGATTTGGTCACATATTGAAATTTCTACTCGGCATAACAAAATATCAACCTGGAATTCTATCATGAAAAACTTTTGGAAATTAACAAGCTGGATTAAAAGTTGTGCCTCCGTATCAAAATTAGGATCATTTAGCAAGTATCACCACACTCAATAGAATAAAACTTCCAAGAACAGAACTCACTACAACCCAAATATTTCTCTTCTTAGAACCTGATTTTGAAGCCACATAATTAACTATTTTCATAATCTGAACACTATTCAGAATGGCATTCTTGAAAGTGGTATAAAAAGTGGTAGAAGAAAGTGGTAGAAGAAGAAGTACAAGGAAAGAGGAGAAGAATAAATAGAAGAAGATGTATTATATTTAGTAAGTACTGACCTTGATTGTTACTACCGGCAGATGGTCGATTGTTTAGTTGAACAACAACTTGTTATGCAGAGGAAGCTTTTACGAACCTTAGTATGTCAGCATCAAGTCGCAATTCTGGGTTCAGACGCTGAAGTCGTGCGACGACGTTCATTGTAATATGTTGTTCCATAGCATCCTTTTGTTCGTTCAACTTTTCCAACATTCTTTGTTGCATCCTCTCTTCCATTTTCTCCATTTTCTGTTGCATCCTCTCATCAGCAGCATCAGAAGAAGATCCAAGATTCCCTATTTTTCCTTTTAAGACAGTCTTGATAACCCCTCATCCATACAATCTCACGCGACCTGGATGTTCAGGTCCCATGCCTGATGCAAAAGCTTCAACTGAATGACTGTCATCTTGAGTTTCTTGAGTTGATTGTAGTCTCTCCATTTCAGCCTACAAACCATAGAGAAAAGAGTTTAAGTAAATAAAATTGAATGATTAATTAAGAACAAATAAATAATCGCGAAAAGATATAAATATCCATGTACTTGCACCGTATGAAGGCAAAAGTAAGACATTTCTATTATCTTTTGGTGAAACACGGTTGTAGTAAATATGTTGAACTCATGATTGACTTTTGGGCAGATTATACAATCTCTAATGTTGCAATACTTTTCAACATAATTATTTCCAGCATTCTCTTGTTGCTGGCAATTAATAAAATACAATACCTCTTTTTTTCATATGTAGAAATAAAAAAACCTATTAACTCCTCCTCCAAGGTACATTATGAGTTGTTCCCAACAAAATCAACCAAAATTAGCACATAAAAAAAGGCAAAAGAGTGAAGATCATGCAGATAAAGCCAATAGGTATTAAACATTCATCTTGTTGACTTTCCGTGCCTTCATACGGTGCAAGTAGACATACATCTATATTTGGGAGAGAAAGGATTTTTTTTTCAATCAAAATTTATTACACAAGATTTGAAAAGAAAGACGAGTAAGAATCAAACCTTAAAAGAATGAATTTGAACCTTGGTTGTTTGACACCTTTAAGACCCAAAAATGAACAGGACTGCGACTGAGCTTAGAACCTCGACTAAAACTCTTGGGTTTTAGTGTTTGGAACTACTGTTTGGGGTTATTTTGGCAGCATTTCTTGCTATTTTGCAGCTGATTTTCGCTGCTCCTCTTGGCTATTTTCGTAGCTGGTTTTGCTGCAATATTGGTGTCCTGATATGCATGAGTTTCTTCACCCATCATTTTTTACAAATGACTAGTCAAGAAATTACAATTTCAAGCAAAACTATACACCAAACGCAGACGGATTCTGTTTTAATGTTTCAAGAAACAAACTGCATTTGAATCGAAAAGAGAAATATATACAAAAAAAGGAGATGAATATATGGCCTTATTAAATTTAAACAATTTCTTTTAGCATCAATTAGATAAAAGAATTTAAACAGTTCTAGTGTTGTAATACATGGTGCACGTCGAGGTCAGATGCAGATTTTAGCACAAGAAAAAAGTGGCTGAAAATTTACACAAAATCCCTAATTCAACTGAAAAAAACCATAAGAAAACCCAAAAATAAGACCAGAATTCTCGATTAAGAGCCAGAAAGTGCAAAGAGAGCAAAAATAATCTTATTACCTTAGTATTTGGGTCTTCCAATTGTGTCTCCGATCCTTCTATTTGTATCCTTTGCACAACAAGTTGACCTAAGCCCTTCAAAGGATACAAAACCCTTTGCACAAAACCTTAATTTCTCAGTTCTTTCTACACTTAATCAAATTAATCCTTAAAAACTCTAAATTAAAAGAGGATTGGGGGTTTTTCAGGGCATCGGAGAGAGAGATGGGGGTATCGGAGTTTTTAGAGAGAGATGGGAGTATCGGCGATTTTGAAGAGGAAGAAGAAGATTTTTGACTGATTGAGCGCGATTTTGAAGAGGAAGAAGAAGAGAGATGGGCGATTATCGAGTCAGTGAAGAATATAATTGGGTGTATAGGCATATGCTGGGGGATACAGTATAACATAAACGTTTTGATTTTTTATTCAATATTTAGGTTATTAAAATTATTAAAAAAAATAAGTAGGGGTTATTTTGGCGGGTTAACAAAATTCAGGGGGAAAATAAAGAGGGAAAAAAGTATCCGTTCCCATAGATATTTTTATTAAATAGGCGTTCCAGTAGACTGTTTTAATGAGTCGGTTACTACACCCGTTGCATCAAATGAATCTATGGAGACGGTTTTTTTTACAATTGCAATGGTTATATAGTTAAAGTGTACTGAGAACACCTAAATGTTATTGTAACGGTTGTAACCGTTACCATATAGGATCTATGGCAACGATTGTTGAACCGTTGCTAAAACAATCGTTGCGATAGGCCCATTTTCTGGAAGTGAAGCCGTCTGGAGGTTGATTTGCACGGGAAGGGTTTCTTAGAGTATTGATATAGCTAATTTGAGGTAAGTATCTTGTTGTTCTATGTGAAACAGTGTGTAAAAAAGGTGATGAGTGTGTACACGGGCATACGTGTTGGTTGTGACTGGATTAAACCTTAGGGTATTAATATTCCTTGATTTGGAGTTGTTTGTCATATGAAACATGTTTTTATTTTGTTATTCACTCACCGCACCCTTAAATTACTGTTATGATTCTTGGACACATTGTTGTTGAGTGGGCTATATCTTGTTGTGATATTGGTATTGTTATTGTGGTGACGATGTGGCAAATATTTTGTATGGTGTGGGATAATTGTTGTGTTGTAGTTGAGATTTGCATACAACGACATAAGGGTGATGCGTATATTGATGCGCATGCGGTGAGATAAAGGGGCTTATGCGCGTGTTGAAAGTAAAGAAAAATACTTTATTGTGATGCGCACACGACGAGATAAGGGGGCTTATGCGTGTGAAGCTATATAGGGAAAAATATTTTAAAAGTGAACTCACGCGGTGTCACAAGGGTAATTTGTGATTATGTTATGTGGTATTTCATGGTGATTCTTGATATTACTCTTGTGTTGAAATAGTAGATGATTCAATTATTTCATTGTTTCCCTTAACTATTTTCACTTTGTATTATACAAGTTTTATTAAATGTTTTGTATTATCACTTGCCATTGTTTCTATTCATCTTGTTTTGCTTTCTATGTTAGTTTTATATTGATATTCTACACATGTTATTGTCTAGTGAGTGTTTTGTTTAATCTCATCAATATTCGCCGAGGTTAGTCCTGATACGTATCGGGTACCGATTGTGGTGTACTTATACTACGCTTCTGCGTATTTTTTGTGCAGATCCAGGTACCTTGGATCGAGCCGGTCACTAGTGAGTCGAGCTAGATATTGTGGATACTTCAAGGTATACCTGTTGTTCCCCCTCACATGACTCTGAGTCACCTTTCATTATTTTACCTCAATATTGTTATTGTATTCCAAACAGTGTTGTATTTCATGATTTCTAGTGTTTTCTCGGTAGAGCTTATTACATTGTACGACCATCTTTAGAATGTAATACTATTGATCATTTTCGACTATGTTATGTTATTTTATAGTTTTTATATATTTAGAGTGAAAGTTCATCAGTGTTACCCAGGAAGCGGGCGAGGATGTGAGGCTTGATACGCTAGTCATCCCTAGGAGAGAGAATTTTAAGTACCCGGGGTATATTAGTCATAATGGTGGGGAGATCGATGAGGATGTCACACATCGTATCGGAACAAGATGGATGAATTGGAGGCTCGCTTCCAGTGTCTTGTGCGATAAGACTTTGCCGTTGAGACTTAAGGGTAAGTTCTATAATGTAGTGGTTAGACCGACTATGTTGTATGGGGTAGAGTGTTGGCAAGTCAATAACTCCCATGTCCAGTAGATGAAAGTAGCTGAAATGAGGATGTTGAGATGGATGTGTGAGCATAGTAGGTTAGATAGAATTAGGAATAAAGTAATTCAAGACAAGGTGGGAGTGGCCCTGTGGAGGAAAAGAAGCGAGAGGCGAGGCTGACATATTAAAAGAAGAAGCACAAATTCCCCAGTCAAGAGGTGTAAGAGTTTGGCCTTAGGGAGTAAGAAGAAGGGTAAAGGTAGGCCAAATAATCATGGGGAAAGGTAATCAGGCAGGACATGGCGTAGCTTGAGCTAACTGAGGACATGACCCTGAATAGGAGGGTGTGGAGGTTGAGGATTAGGGTAGAAGGTTAGTAGGTAGTCGTGAATTTCCTTTTGTCTTCATTAGTTCGATAGTATTAATGTTAGTATGGTACCCCTTTTATCCTGAGTTTGCTATTATCACATATCTTGTTCTGTTATTACTTAACATCAGAACTTCCTTAGTTTGCTATTAGTACTCCTTTGATATTTTCTATTGCTATCTTTGATTTAGTTTTCTAAATATATTATCTTGCTATCGGTACTTCTTTCATATTTTCCGTTGCAATCTTCAATTTAGTTTTCTAAATATATTGTCTTGATATGACTTGTTTTCAAAGAATTTATTAAGCTACGTGTATCTAATTCAACTTCCAATGCGTATAATAATTTTTTTGAGCTAACATTTATAGTTCTTATATTTTATCTTTTCTTTTTATTTTTCTTAACTTAAATATTTTAGATTGTTATGATTTCTAAGTGCAATCCTTTCTTATAAATGCAAGTCAAAGAATTGTACCATCCATGTACAAAACGATATTTGTTTTTAATTTTATACTAACTAGGATAAAGGAGTGCGTGCCTAGGGACTAGTTTCATTATATGCAAATAATATCTACACCTAAATGACTACAATTTGAAACATCAATCTGACCAATTTGAAATATCTTTCTTTTTTGTCAACAAGGCAAACTTATATTAATTTAAACATGAACAGTACAAGGAGCTTGTTGCAATACATTACAAAAGGAGTAATCAAAAAGATGATCGCTAGGGGGACCCCGATCAAGCAGATGTGTTGATGGAAGTCCATGCTAGTAAGTTTCGAAAAAGGACCTGTAGCGTGTGCATGGGGCAGGCAGTTCAAAATTTCTGGGTTGCCTGCTATCTTCACAAGCCTTGAGTAAGTAGTGCCCTGTCGATATGCCTCTAGGTGTGGTAACAAAAACACTAGGGGATGGCTAAAGATAATTGATTGATCATGCAAAAGTGTAGTCGCACTATTCCGAGCAAGTGCGTGTGCAACAAAGTTTTGCTCCCTGTAGATGTGAGTAATAGTAGGATTACCCAGCTTATGGTTATTAAGAATCGAGATTACCTATGTGGAATCCACATTCACTTTTAGCACTATGAGTTGGTGATGCCAAGCTAATTGAAAATCCTGTAATAATGCATTTAATTCCATGGAGGTGGAGTTGCCTATGGGTCTGTTGCCCGTGAAGCCTAGTAAGAATTAGCCCGTGGCATTACGAAACACTCCTCCTATACCATTGGTAGTAGGGTGTGTTTTGGCAGCACCATCGGTATTTAGTTTAATTATGCCTATTGGAGGGGGGTGCCATTTGACATACATGTGTGAGGGTGCGGGTGATTGAGAATGGTGGTGGATGAGGTAGTGGTATTCCATTGCTTCTGAAAGCATAGTTTTGGTTGTGGGGGTTGTGATGAATGTCTTTTGAAGAGATAGTGATTGCGGAGTTTTCAAATATACCATATGATATAATGAATCAGTAGGCGTGAGGGCAGATGAAATGGAAGGTGGGGGGAGTTTGTGAATAAGTGGTGTATGATTTGGATAGGTGGGGAATGTAGGAGGTTACAAGACTGTAATGTGGAAGCAAGCCCTAGTTCAGACCATATAGTGGAAGTTGCTGGGCTTTGGAAGAGAAGGTGTGCGATGGTTTCCTCCCTTTGAAGGCAAAGATTGCACAAATTTGAGTGGGTGGCATGGAGGTGGTGTAAATAGGAGGTTGTGGCTATTCTTTGGTGTGATAGGAGCCAGATAAAATAAAGGATTTTTGGTGGTAAATGGAGCTTCCAAAGACAATTGTGTGGATAGGTTGTTGTGGGGGTGCTAAAGCGTGATATAATGATTTAACAAAGAATTTTTCATTGGCACTCAATCCCCATATAAGCTGATCATAAGAGTGAGGGTTAGTTAGGTGGGAATATGAATTTGTTTTAGCATTGAACAAATGGGTTCTGGAATGTCAAAGGGTAGAGATGTTAGGTCGATTTGATTATTAAGTGTGTGGTGGTGTACTTTTGCATTTATTTCGTTAGAGGGCAGGGGGCTTTCTATACTATTACGGAGGATAACTTTGGGTCCAAGACAAGGGTCCTGCCAGAAGTGTATGTGAGTTCCTTTGGCGATATTCCAAACTAAGCCATGTTGGAAAAGTTGCCAACCTAAATGTATGGCTTTCCAAATAAGCGAGGTGTTATTGCTACATCTAGTGTGGAGTATTTAGCCAGTAAAATAGAAGCCCAAAGTGTGTGAGTATTTTTAAAGAGGCGCCAAGCTAAGTTTCCAAGCAATGCATTTTTTTGGTGGTTAAGTTTGGAATACCTATCCCACCTTGGTGTTTCGATTTTTGGATTGTAGTCCACTTAATTAGGTGAATTATTTTTTTGTGCGGTGTAGTGCCCCAAAGAAAGTTTCGTTGGTAGCGGTTCATTTTAGATATGACTTGGGAAGGTAGTTTAATAAGCTGCATGACATGGTTTGCGAGGGTGTTTAGAGTGGATTTAATTAGGGTAGCACACCCTTCCATTGAAAGCATGTTTGTTTTCCACCCTGATAATTTGTCTTTAAAGTTGTCTAAGATGAATTGAAAATCCTGAGGTGATGGCTTATGAACAAATAGTGGGTATCCCAGATATTTGACAAAGAGGGTACCCTCCCTCATATTAAAGTAAGTTAAGACAAAAATTTTTTCCATGGGAGTGGCATTGCGTGAGATGTAAATTATTGATTTAGTAAAGTTGATACTTTGACCTGATTTTTGTGTTGATTGGGTAAGGGTATCAATTATGGTATGGATACTAGAAGTGGTTATTTTGGAGGTGAGTGTGATGTCATCGGCAAAGAGGAGGTGTGAAATTTGAGGTCCTTGGGTGGAGAACTTAATGGCTTTCCATTTTTGATAGTCTACCACTTGGTGGATTTGTCTTGAGAGTATTTCCATACAAAGTATGAAAAGGTAAGGTGAAAGAGGGTCTCCTTGGCGAATGCCCGTCGAGGGTGAGAAGAATGGTGAGGGGTGACGATTGATCAGAAGTGAGATAGTGGAGGTGGTAATACAAGACATAATTAAAGAGTTAGTTATTTTTGGAGATTAAAGAAGTGTAATGTTTCTTTGATAAAACCCCACTCCATTTTATCAAAAGCCTTTTCCAGGTCAAGTTTTAGGAGAAAATATGCTATGTGACCTTTCTTTTTGCGAAAGGAACTTAGAATTTATTGATTTGAAACCTGTGTTACCGGGCCCGTATTATGGTTCTGGAGTCTGGAACAGGTTCAATATGTGTTATTTGAGTTATCTGTGAAATTTGGTAAGGAACGGACTTGATTTGACGTGTTTCAGATCAAAAATGGGAAATTGAGAGTTAATGAAGTTTTGAGAAAATTATATAGAAATAAGGATTTCCTTAAATTTGAAATTTGGTTTGGAACGTGACTTTATGTTATCGAGGTCCGAATGTGATTCCGAGACCAGGAATAGTTCCGTTATGTCATTTATAACTTGTCTGCAAAATTTGATGTCATTCCGAGTTGTATAGGTCGGTCCGGCGCATTTTTATAGAAATCAAGAACTTGAAGTTTCTTAAGTTATGGTTTTAGGCGTTTGGGGGCTGATTTTGAGATTTAGCGTTGATTTGGTTGTCCCGAAGGCTCGAGCGAGTTCGTATTATGATTTAGGACTTGTTGGTATATTTGGATGGGGGTTCGGGTGGGCCCAGGTGCCTCCCGGACACCCAACGGGGCTAAAAACCAGCTAAAATAGTTGTTGATGTGACCGCAGGTGCGGTTGCCCAACCGCAGGTGCGGGACGGCTCCTGCGGTCCCAGCCTCGCAGGTGCGGAAGTTCCGCAGGAGCGGAGCCGCAGGTGCGTCTCCAGCTCCGCAGGTGCGACCCCAGCCCCACTCGTCCAGTTCCGCAGGTGTGAGCCCCAGCTCGCAGGAGCGAGACTGCAGGTGCGGTCCTCGAGCCGCAGGTGCGAAACCCCTGTAGGCCAGACTATTTTTAAATGCAAAACTCGGGATTTCTTCATTCCCTTCATATCAAAAACTCCATTAGAGACTTGTGAGCTTGGGAAGAACACACCACGACCTAGCTACTGTTGAGGTAAGTTAATTCCTTCCTAATACTAGTTTCATGCATGAATTATTAATAGGGTTTACTACTAAATTAATGAAAAATCAAGAATTGGGTAGCAAATTTAGGGTTCTTGAGAAAATTTGCGTATTGTCCGTTTAATGCTATGAATTCAAGTAGAAACATCATATTAATGATCCTTAGGCTATGGGTGAGTGATTCCTTCGAGGATTTTCAGGATTCGAGCGTGTGGGCCCGGGGTCGAATTTTGGTATTTTTGGAAGAATGATAGAAAATTTATAAGTAGGCTTTGGGATTGAGTTATTGAATAATTATTGATGTTATTAAGTCAATTATGTCTAGATATTATCATTTCGGAGTTGGATTCGAGAGGCAAGGCTGTGATTGAGGCTTGACTTGCATTTTGGAGCCGAGGTAAGTGTTTGGCCTAACCTTAGCTTGAGGGAAGAGGTATAAAGTCTTATTCTTATGTGTAATTCATGTCCAACGTATAGGTGAGGTGACGAGTACTTATATGTTGTGGTCAATCATGCCCGTGAGTTAATTGTGATGAATTATACCGTGTTCTTGATATTCTCTGTACTTTGAATAATTGGTGATTTAGAAGTGATACATTGATGTTGTTTCATGACGTGGGGAGATTATTGATTAATTATTCAGTTGAGACTCTTACTGTTGAAATTACACATCTGAGCGGGTTTGGTTATTGCTAAGTCCCTTGCCGGGACGATAGAATTTTATTGAGTAGTTCTGTACACTTGAGGTTTCTTATTGTTAGTTTTCACATTATATTGTTGTTTTTATATTATTTATCGCACGAGGGGACATACCGTGCTGATGGTTTATTATTTATTGCACGAGGGTACATGCCGTGCCGATTGTTTATTATTTATCGCACGAGGGGACATGTCGTGCCGATTGTTTATTATTTATCGCACGACGGGACATGCCGTGCCGATTGTTTATTATTTATTGCACGAGGGGACATGCCGTGCCGAGTGTTTATTATTTATCGCATGAGGGGACATGCCGTGCCGATTGTTTACTATTTATTGTACGAGGGGATATTCCGTGCCGATTGTGTATTATTTATAGCACGAGGGGACATTCTGTGCCGAGTGATGGTGAGATTATGCACAAGGGGACATGCCGTGCCCTTTTTGTTGTTCATTATCTATGCTGAGACGTTAACTTCCTCCTTTTTAATTTTACATTTTAGTTGTTACCCTATTCTACTATGCTAGTATTTGTTGTCTCTTTTATCCCCAGCATGTTCTCCCCGTATAGGTATTTACTTGTTTATTTCCATCGATATTTTCCTGTTATTATATAGAATTGCACAGGTATGTATATTGTTGTCGGTCCTAGCCTCGCCACTAATTCGCCGAGGTTAGGCTCGGCACTTACTCAGTACATGGGGTCAGTTGTACTGATGCTACACCTGCACTTCTTTATGTTGTGCAGACTACGTAGCCGGACCTAGTGGACACTGACGGAGGGAGCATTCCTTCAGTTCATTCAGGAGACATCGAGGTAGACCCGCAGACGTTCGTGGGCCCCGGCGTCACCTTCTACCCTTCTCTTCCAGTTCTGTCTTATTCTATAGTTTCAAAGACAACATTATGTACTTATTTTTCAGACTATTGTATTTAGTAACCTCATAGACAGTTCGTGAGTATGTGACACCAGTTCTGGATTATATTATGGGTTTTTATTTCAAAGCTTGCTATGTTAATTTGAACTTAGTTGACTCTCATATTGTTGACCATCGTTGGCTTAATTATCTCATTCATTTTAGTTGTTAATGAATTTATTTAGTTCAAACGTTGGCTTGTCTTGCGGGTTCAACGTTAGACACAGTCATGGCCCGAAGGTGGGATTTCGGGTCGTGACACATTATCCGAGGTACAACGCCCTTTTAAGAAAACAAATTGTTCAAGGCTAAAATTTTTTGGTAGGTAAGGTTTAAGACGGTGTACTATTAATTTCGTGATGATTTTGTAAATTGTATTACAAAGTCCTATAGGGCCATATTGCATGATGAGTGAGGGGTGTTTGATCTTTGGGATGAGACATAAATATGTTTTGTTAATCTGGGAAGGAATTTGGCAAGTATTGAACACCTCCTTACAAAAGGAGATGACTGAGGGGGCTACTTGGTGCTATTAGTTTTGGTAGAAAAAAGGGTGTAGCCCGTCTGGCCCTGGGGATTGAAGTGGTTAGAATGATCGAATGACATGGTGTATTTTCTTGGGGGGTTAAAGGTCTTGTTAATGAAGTATGGTCTAGGTAAGTGAGTGTATGGAAGTCGCGATTGGGCTGAGTTATGGTAGAGAAGCCGTGAGAAGTGGTAAATACGGAATTGTAATAATTCAGGATCAAGGAATTGACTTGGGGTTGGTCCGTTATCCAATTTCCTCCCGTGTCTTTAAGGGCTGTGATTCTATTCCTCCTTCGTCTTTGAAGGGTAGTTGTGTGGAAGAATTTGGTATTGGCATCACCTTGTTGAATCCAAGTAATTCGTGACTTTAATTTCCAAAATTCTTCTTCTAGCCGAAGAAAATGGATAAATTCTCGGATGAGGTCCTATTCTAGGATTTGGAGGAAGTGGCTATTGTGGTAGTTAGGGGATGATTGGATGCCAGTGAGATGAGCTAAAATGTTCCTTTGTTTTTTAAAAATGTTACCAAAAGTTTGATGATTCCAATTTTTTGACATCTTCAGTGAAGTCTTCTATCGCTTGGAGAAGATGTTTTTGAGAGGTCCAGTGGGTGCTAATGAGGGAGGGAAATGACGGGTGGGATAGCCAAATGGTTTCTAAGCAAAACCGTGGTTTGCGAGGAAATGATTGTAGCAATTTAAGGAGTAACGGACATTGGTCTGAATGAGTCTGTGGTAGGTGTTGTACATTGGCTTCAGGAAATAAGGTGAGCCATTCTGGATTACAAACAAAGCGATCTAAACGTTCTAAAATTCTATGGACAAGGGAACGTTTGTTTGTCCAGGTGTACCTACTTCCTCTAAATCCTAGGTTGAGTAAATTACAATAGTTTAAAGTTTGAAGGAATTTGTCACATCGAGTATTATTAATAGGGTTGCCCCCATATTTTTCGTTTGCACGTGTTATTTCGTTGAAGTCACCCCAATGAACCAAGGCAGTTTAATATTATCATGCATGTGCATTAACTTAGTTCATAAAGAAGTGCGTGCATGCATGTCATTTTTAGCATATATAACGGAGAGTAACCAGCTAGTAGGGTTTGGAGGTACCTGGATAATGGAATGAATAGCTTTTGAGGTGACTTCAATTTGGTCTAGTTTGAGGAGGTCGTCCTGCTAGAGCAATGCAATGCCAACTGAACGACCTTGTGCCGGTGCTTGTGCCATTGTTGTAAAACCAAATTCTTCCTTCAAGTGATCATGGCAATGGAGATGTGTTTTCAGTAAAGCCACTAGAGCAGGCTTATGATAATTCAGTAAGGAGCAAAAATTTCTCTTGACGACAATTCAAGATAATAAACTGCATTTGATTATTGTGTGTGTGTGTGTGTGTGTGGGGGGGGGGGGGGGGGGGGGAGGGGGGGGCCTCCCC
>ML258046.1:0-51266 GCA_005239495.1 Nicotiana undulata | reverse complement strand
AGAAAAAACTTCATTTGTTTTTTTTTTGGGTGTGGGTATGGGGGGGGGGGGGGGGTGACGGAGTATGGGGTGACTCCACTTGGGGTAATGTGGACCTCGTTAATGAGGGGATCAATACTAGCCCGTATTTTCCGACTTCTGGGTTATTTGTTAGACGAAGATTGAGTGAGCAAGTTTGAAGTTCCGGTGGGCACATGATGATTACCTTTCTTTGAAATTGTTCTTTGAGGTCGTAGTATTTGTTGTTGTTGAGAAACAAAAGGATTGGACAGGTTTCCCTGATATCTGCCATTATAACTGTTACTTCTAGTTGTTCTATTTCGTCTAGAGGTGAGGATGTGCAAGTGGGGGACATACTGGAGTTGGTTGATAAGGGGATGCTTGGGCATGCATAGGGGTTGGGATGCGGATGGTGAATCGTGGCTGTATCCAAGGTACTAATGAGTGGGGTGGTAGTTGTGGTGGGTAGAACGGGAGTTCCATGAGAGAGGTTTGATAAGAGTAGAGAGGAGGGAGAGATGTATGGGTCTGGAAGTGTTGCACGGTCGATGGGGGGTGCATGGCCCAGAGATATTGGTTGTATTGTCCCACCCCCATTCTCATCCCTTCCGGTACTATCTGAGCAATGTCGGCAGGGTTCTGGATCATCAATATTACATTCTGCCCTTCCACATCCATAGTGAAGGTGAGTGCATGTTCGTGGAGGCTCATCTCCAGCCAAGATTAGGGGTAAGCTTGGGTGGGGGGATATTAAGGGGAGAAGATTCATGGGATTGTTGTATATTAATGGTGGGAAGGTTACTTGGAGTGGGGAGGGAATTATTTGGTGTACTGATTAAGGACGGCTGGGCAGGCTCAGTAGTTGCCTGAGTGGTCAAATGTGCGATTGGTTTGATATAGTAATTGATTATGTTTTACTGGAAGGGGTAATATCATAAGTTGTTGTTGCATAAGGAGTGAAGTGTGGGAAACGAGATGAGTGAAGGATGTGGTCTAAGGAAGTAGGCTTTGTAATTTGTTGTGGGCAGAGGGTGGTAGAAATTTTATGTCCATCATGATGGTGGGTAGGAGAGAGTAATTTGTGATTAAGTGGGGAAGTGTGAGGCGGACGAAGTAAGGTGGCTTCCATGTTAGAAGTGTTTGCCACGTGGCATGAGACTTGTGTGTTGCTGGTTGACGTGGCAGATGGGAGCGGAGCTGGGTGGCCAATGTGATAGGCGGACGTGCCCATGCACGTAGGAATTGGGCTTTGATCTGTTTGTCATGGATTGGTCATATAGGTTATGGGCTGTGGAGTGGGCATTTTTGGGCTTGGGTTAAGTGGAACTTGGTCCAGCATTGTAGTATCCGTATTGTCATTGATGAGGAGTAATGTATGGTGATTAAAAACTTTTTGGGGGGTAGTAAAGTCTTTTCCATGTGTTGGGGAAGTAGAGATGCTGAGTGATTCATCAGAAGGTGGGCTTGGAGAGGCCATGTGTGTTTTTACCGATGGTCTAACTGTCGTGGTGGTGAAGTGAGGGAGACTGTGTGCCAAAGGTGAATTATGACGCTGTAAGGAACGACTTTGCCAAGCGTAGCAGACTCTTATTTTTTAGTCTTGTGGGGAAGGTGACTGTTTTCCATTCACTAGTAGGCGGTGTAGTTGGGAGTGGAGATTGGTGGGTAGGTTTTATTTGGGATGAGGGTCCAGGCAGCATTGTTGTTGGAGGAGTCGTTGAGGGGGATAAGGTTTTGGAAACAACGGAGGAAGAAGGATAGGTGCAAAGATGTTTATTGTGGCCTAAACACCCACATAAAGTACATAACATGGAGAGCCCTTCATATAGGATTTGTTGGCGATGACTGCCAATTTAAACATGAGTTTTAACCGGTCATTCTAATGGGACTTCTATGCATATACGTGCATATCTCCCTCTAGTAGTGGTGGATGTGCATGTATCTATTTTGAGGAGCGTTCCAATTTTGGATCCAACCCGGTGTAGTATCTCAAAATCGTAGAATTTAGTAGGTAATTCGGGAAGGCGTATCCATATGGCGGAGTATGTAAATTGTGCACTAGATGCTATGAATTTTTCTTCCCACTTTCGTACCGATAGAAAATGGTCATAAATGAACCAAGGTCCTCCATGAAGTGCTTTGTTCATATTTTCTTCAAGTTGGAATTTAATAAGATAAAAGTCGCATCCTAGATCTATGAGTGGTATCTCCTCTGCGGGTTGCCCGAGTGTTTTAAGTTTGGTTTTAAGAGTTTGGTGGCCAACTTTGCGACCAAACACTTTGACAATGACAGATGATATCTGTCACGACCCGAAATCCCACCTTTTAGACCGTGACTGTGTCTAACGTTGAACCCGCTTGACAAGCCAACATACACAACACTTTGACATTTATAAAAACAACATAACAGTAATAAAGCCAATTAACCTTCCAACCTCTACTGGAATATCTCAATTCCCTTAACTTTCAGCCTTTACCGAACATTTCCAAATCACTTCAAAAGTTTTTACAGTATAAAAGTAATTATATTTTCAAAATGAATAATGAAATGATAACGGTGACAATATCGCAAATATCCCAAAACCGGGGTGTCACAACCTCACGAACTAACTAACTGAGTGCTAAATACAAAGTCTGAAAGAAATACATAATTGTCTTGGAGCTAGAAGAAAAGGCAAGACAATGAGGAAATCCAAATGTAGGAGAGACACCAAGGCCCACGAACGCCAGCGGGTATACCTTGAAGCTCTGGGTGGACTGAAGGTGACTCCCTCAATGCGGTCCACTGGGTCCGGATGCGGGATCTGCACAACATTAAGAAGTGCAGTGTAGCATCAGTACAACCGACCCCATGTACTGAGTAAGTGCCGAGCCTAACCTCGGCCGAAGTAGTGACGAGGCTAGACTTGACATTAACGATAACCTGTCCTAATCTAGAGCAGGTACCAGGGAAAATACAAGACAATGGATAAGCAAGCAAGTAAGGGATACGGGAGCAGAAAAAAAGGGGAAAAACAAGTGAAGTAAAGCAGTCTAACGGATAGATAGAAGTGAACCAGGGAAACAATCCAACAAAATCGACAACGAAACAAGTATAAATGTCAGAAAAGTAACAATGGCACGGCATTACCCTTCGTGCTTTTACTCTCTTCCTCACAATGCAATGTAATCAAATATCATGGCACGGCATCACCCTTCGTGCTTTTACTCTCTTCCTCACAATGCAATGTACAATGAATCATGGCACGACATTTACCTTCGTGCTTATAATCAATAAAATCATGGCACGGCATTTACCTTCGTGCTTATAATCAATAAAATCATGACACGACATTTACCTTCGTGCTTATAATCAATAATTTCATGGCACGACATCACCCTTCATGCTTTACACTCTTCCTCACTATGCAATGAAATCAAGTATCATGACACGGCATCACCCTTCGTGCTTTACACTCTTCCTCACCAAACAATAACAGATAAATGGCAAGGAGTACAACATAGTGGGAATAAGCAATTCAGAACACCCGGCAAAGGAAAAACATCAATTCAATAACTCAATAAATGCCCGGCAAGGGTCTCAGCTATATCCAATCATCTCAATCACGTACTCTACACTTGTGTTATCATTCTTATCAATACTTCTCAAACCCAATAGCCAATACTTTCAATCAAGAATAAATTACCAAGTAAAGACAATCTCATAAATTTCTATCAAAATAGACTCACGGGCATGCTCGACTCACATTGGATAGGTACTCGTCACCTTACCTATTCAATGAACATGATATTCACTTAACACATAGCAAATAATACCTATTCCCTCACCAAAGTTAGGCAAGACACTTACCTCGGGTCCAAAATAGAGCGATCAACCCTCTAACACCGCCTTTCCTTTATAATCCGGCTCCGAAACGATATTATCTAGACATATTCAACTCAAGTATATCAATAATGACTCAATAACTCAAACCCATAGCCTAATTACCCATTTCTAATCATTCTTCCTAAAATTCCAAAATTTGCCCCAGGGCCCACGTGGTCGAAACTCGAGGTTCGGACCAAAACCCGATCACCCATATCTTCACGATTAAGAATATACAATTTGTTTTAAGATTCGACCCCAAATTGGGGTTGAATCACCCAAAAATCCCAAAACCTAGGTTCTACCCAAAAGCCCCAATTTTCTAATTGATTTCATGAGTTTAAGCCTAGGTTTCTAGTGATTAGTGATGGATAATGAAAGAAAGCGATATTACGAAGCTTACCCAAGTAGCAATGGAGGAAAAGTAGACTCAAGTCTCGAAAATGGAGGTTGGGGATGGAGGAGAGGGCTGGACTTGAAGAATTCCCGTGTTTGATATTCTGTTTTGGATTTAAGAATTAACTGGGCGAAATCCTTCTCTGCGATCGCGGAGAAGGGAATGCGATCGCGGTGTAGGACCTGGTTGGTGAAACGCGATCGCAGAAAGGAGTCATGCGATCGCAGAGTACGCTGGGCTAAACTACTGCGATCGCGAAGGGTAGAGTGCGATCGCAGAGCTTCTAGAATCACATCACTGTGATCGCGGAGCATAAGTTGCGATCGCTGAGAGCATCTGAGACCCCCTAACCACCTAACACTGTGCGATCGCAGGAGGACCTACGCGATCGCACTGAACAAAACCAGACACCAGAAACACCAGCAAAACACCAGATATTTTTGACCTTAAACTCACCCCGTTAGCTACCCGAAACTCACCCGAGCCCTCGGGGCTCAAAACCAAAAACACACACGACTCCCAAAACATCATACGAACTTGTTCAAGCTTTTAAATCATAAGAATATCAACAAAAACATCGAATTAAACCTCTAAATCCAATTAATCAAACTTAAGAACTTTAAGATTCTAGAATTCACTTCAATACGCCGAACCGGCCTAAACTGCTCGGAACGACTTCAAACTTTACAGATAAGTTATAAATGACACCACGGAACTATTCCCGGTCTCGGAATCTCATTCGGACCTCGGGAACATAACACTACTTTCCAAGCCACATTTCAAATTCTTTAAAACCTCAAAGTCTCATTTTTTATCCGAAACCACTCAATTCACGCCCGTTTTACACCAAATTTTACAGATAAGACAAATAATATATAATAAACCTGTTCCGGGCTCCGGAACCACAATACGGACCCGGTAACACGGTTTTCACATAATTATTCATTTTCAAAATCCTTTATTATTTTCAGAAAATAATTTTCTTTAAAAATTCATTTCTCGGGCTTGGGACCTCGGAATTCGATTCCGGGCATATGCCCAAGTCCCATATTTTCCTACAGACCCTCCGGGACCGTTGAATCACGGGTCCGGGTCCGTTTACTAGAAATGTTGACCAAAGTCAACTATATTCATTTACTAATTATCAAAACTCATTTTTTAATCCAATTTTCACATAATAGCTTCCCGGCTACACGCCCGGGCTGCGCACGCATATCGAGGTGAGACTAACGGAGGCTCTCGGAGTCTCGGAACACATATATAGCTTAAATTACATAAGATGACCTTTTGGGTCATCACAATATCCAAGGGGAGTAAAGGCGACTTTTGTCTTCGGAGGATAGTGGTATAAAGGATTCTAGGTGGTGGTCATTTTTGGTTTCGTCTATGTGGTCAAGGTGTGGGGGGGTCGTGTTGCTAGAATTGGGCATTTGCATCAGTTGGTATTGGGAGAGGAGGGTGATTTTGAAAGAAGGTTTCGAGGCCAGTGTAGGAGGTTGAGGGGAATCAATATGCATGGTGTTCAAATCTAGTGGTTCAGACAGTGAATTGGTGGTAGGGTGGTCCATATGGAATGATAATGGTTGATAGAGATTGATGTGTTGCGAATTGAGTAAGAGGGTAGTAGAATAAAGAAGAAGAGGAAGGAAACTAGTGAGAGGGAGGAGATTCTCTCTCTAACCCATGTTGGGTTATTAGGAGAAACTTGTTTCAACAGCAATTTGAAATATCATTGCAGCTGGTGTCGTTTCAAAAACCTCCGTATGTTCTTTATATTTAGGTAAGTGTGATATTTGATAAAAATGTGTTAGGTATGTTGAAAAAGTATTACTGTAGTTAATCAGTACATTCCAAGCTGACCAATTTGAAATATTATTAATGTATTACTTGATCTTTTTTAAGTCGAGCCGAAAATCTTCCAACATTGTTATAGACCAAAATTCTAAGGCACACCCTGTGTTGTTTCTTCGGGCGTCCTATACTTAAACTGATTTTCTTGATGCACTAGCTCTACGTTCAATAAAGTCGAAATTGATAATTTAGATAAGGGTATTCAAAAAATGTAAAAATATGATACCTTGGATTAATTCAAACATACAATCTAAAGCAATTTTGAGCTAATTTTGGTACTATATAGCTAAAAACCCTATCATAGAGGATTTAACATTTTATACATATAAAAAAAAATATTTACACTAATTACACGGTATAATCTTCGGATAAAGAGTTTAGACTAGGTAGCTTCGCCCATCATTTGTTCTGCTATGATACCTTTTCAAGAAGAGAAATAATATATCAACAGATGTTCTATATAATTGGTTTGAAATGAAAACTAACTAGATGTAACATGTATCGGTCTTAACTTTTTGAGAACTCATGAGAAATGATCACATGCAATTAATTGAGTGTTCTAACCTCTTATGTTTGGTTTTTTTGAATCTATCATTTATTTGGTTTTGCCTAAAATTGAAACTTCACTTAATAACTGGTCTCATATCTCTATCATCCGTCAAATCCTTTCGAGGCACAAATGGATACATGATTTGTAACGACTGACCGGTTTTGAGTTCGAGCGCAAGGTTCTCCGGTTTAACGCCTCGCGTAGCTTCATTTCATGTTTTATGAGTTGTACGTGTGATCGGAATTGAATTTCGGAAAGTTTGGAGTTGATTCGGATGGACAATTCTCAATTCGGAAGCTTTAAGTTGGAAGTGTTGACCAAGATTTGACTTTTGAATAAACGACCTCGGAATTGAAATTTGAAGGTCCCAATAGGTTCGTATCACGATTTTTGACTTGGGCGTTTGTTTGGATTGAGTACCGGGTGGTCCGGGAGCATTCCAACGCTTATTATGGTAAGTTGGAATTACGAAAGTTTAAGAATTTCTAAAGTTTAATATGAAGTGAATTTTGGTGTCATCGATGTTCGTTTGGGGTTTCGGGCCTTGGAATAGTTTCGTATCGTGATTTGTGCATAGAGTTTAGCATCAATCCGGATTGTAGTGTAAATCGGACGCGTTGTCGAGGTTTGAATGTTTGAAAGTTTAAAGAAACGTTTTGATCGTCGATTTGTAGTTTCGATGTTGTTTGGTGTGATTTGAGGTCTCGAGTGGTCCGTGTCATGTTTTGTAATTTGTTGGCGGATTGTCCCATGGGCCTCAGGTGTGTTTCGGGGTGGTTTCCGACCATGTTTGGGTGATTTGCAGCTGTTGGTGCTGATGTCTGGTTTTGTTCTTCGCAAACGCGAAGGATTTCACGCATTTATGAAGAAGTATTTTGGGCTACTTGGATTTCTATATTTCGCGAACGCGACACATGTGTCGGGAATGTGGAAGAGAGCTTGGGTCAGCCTACGCAAACGCGACGTGGAGGTGACGAACGCAAAGAAAGAAGGGGAGCTAGGGTCCTGGAGGTGTTAAGCCTTCACGAACGCGGATGTGTAACCGCGAACACAAAGCGTCAGGACCTGATATAATCGCGAACGCGGCGTAGGTGACGCAAAGGCGAAGAGGAATTTTGGATGCAGTGACTTTAAGCCTTCGCGATCGAGTAGATGCTCCCGCGATCGCGAGGAAGAACGGGCCTCGATAAACTTGGTATTATACAGGATTTTGCCCAATTTCATTCATTTTCACTTGGTTGGGGCGATGTTTGGAGAGCTTCAAGGGGATAATTTTTATCATGTATTGCAAGGTAAGTAAATCCCGCATATTGTTAGCTAACTACATGGATTCTACAAGGATATAAACATGAGAATTAGTAGGAATTGTGAGATATTGAAAGAAATCTAGAAATTGGTATTTTTGATTTTTTACCACGCAATTTGACATGGAATTAGGAATAAATCATATATTTGAGTTCGTAATGTTATGGGTAAATCTTATCTTCAAATATTATCAAAATCTAGGCATGTTGTCCCGAGGGTCGACTTTATTGACTTTTCGAGCAGAGTTGGGAATCATTATGAATTGTTAATTTTTAAGCATTGGAGTATATTTTGATTGATTTTCACGTTGTTTGACTAGTTTCGGAACGTTTGGCTTTGAATTGAGGAGTAAGAGAGGCTTTGGAGCTGGTTAGTGGAACTTCGGAGCGTCATGTCTAACCTTGTGAGCAGAAACTACCCCCCCAGGTGATGTAATTGTTATGTGCTACTAGTTGTGGGTGCTACGTACGTATGAGGTGACGAGAGTCCATACGTACCTAAAGCATGTTTATGTCCGGGTAGACTTAGGACTTTATCATGTAATATTTGAATTATTTGAACTCATTCTGTTGGCTTAATTATTAAATCTATAATTGTAATTGACTTAGAAATATATGTATATATTAGGGCGAGCCTTATCCCCTTGAGTTTTTTGCAAGTTATTTGGGAAATGGTAAAGGTTATATTAATTTTGTGCACATGTAATATATTGTAAGCACGTGTCTTGTAACTCGATAATTTCCTTCCTTTTTTTGTATAGCGGGTCGACCGTCTCGACGGTATAATAAATGCATCTATGGTTCGTGCCTCTCGACCTTCGGCAGTTTAACCATTATTCTTGATCGGGTCAAACGACCTCGGCATAATCATGTGTTATTTCGCTGGCAGTCCGAATATTCATAAGGTTATCTTTCCACTAATGCCTGGAATTCTATATGGTATTTTTTATCCGTTTGATGTTGGCACTTAACAAGCCTGGGTTGTTGATGTAGAATACAAGACTGAGAAATTCACACCTTTAAAAGGAATTTTTGGAAGATTATGCAACTTACAAATTTACCCCATTATTGTTTTGTGCTTCGTACCTGCTTATGATTTCTTATATTTATTTATTGGACTTCTAATACGTGTCGATGTCAACCCCTCGTCACTACTTGTCCAAGATTAGGCTAGATACTTACCAGGTACACGTTGATCTGCATACTCATGTTACACTTATGCACTAAATGTGGTGTATCTGACATGTTCAATTGGTGGTTATCTTGGCGGGTATGCGCAACTGCTAAGGAGAATTTATAGTGAGCTACATTTCAGGCTACGCATCGCAGCCCACAGAGTCTCCATCATACTATTTACTCTATCATGTCTTATTTACATACTGGACAGGATGTTTTAGATGTGGTTGTGATGTTACTTAGCATTTACATACTTTTATTATCATTTCTATTTGAAGTGTAAGTGTCCATGATTTTAATGCATTGATTTCCATATATAATAAAATTCACGATTTGAAAAATAATAAAAAAGTGTAATCAGTTGGTAGTTCACCGTTGGCTTGCCTAACGGCGACGTTGGGCGCCATCACGTCCTATAATGCATTTAGGGTCGTGACAGCTTTGTATCAGAGCTCTAGGTTCACTTTGCTCTCACGATTCATGAGCAAGTCTAGTAGAGTCTTGTGGAATTTTACGGAGACGTATGTACTTATCGTTGAGAGGCTATAAGACTGTTAGGAGAATTTCTCTTCTTGATTTCTCATTGTGCGGTTTGATTCCATTAAGGATCATGCCTTCGTTTCCTTTCTATCCATTCTTATACGACGTGGAGTGCTTGTTATCAATTGGGCGTCGTGGAGTTGTAATGGTACTGCATTTGTGGTGCAGGATTTTTTCCCTGCATATTTGATTGGGCTATTGTCGTCGCCTCATGGAGGGATGTTCTGTCATTTCAGCGGGATGTTAGTGTTGCCTACGGGCTTGCGTCTATGCATGATGCATTATGATATTCATGAATGGTTATCACGTAGTGTTGGTGTAAATGGTAAGGTGTTTATTATGTGATGCGGCAATGAATGACCCGGAAGGAGGACTACTTGGTTCATGGCTCAGAGATTCGACATTTAATTCTTGCAGAGTAAAGGAAATCAGACGATGGATGTTCAGACTTTGGTTGATGCAGTAACAAGACTTGATATTTTCTAGCATGATGGAATTCTCATTTGTGATGTGGTCTCGTCGTCCTTGTTTGAATGAATTAAGGATCTTCGGTATTGTGGTCTTCTTTGATTTTCCTTCGGGGCAGGGTGTTGTGATGGTTGTCAGAGATGGCGGTGTGTAGCGGTTTCAGAATCGAATTAGTGTTTCTGAAGTTGATGGCTAGAGAAAAATGATCTCCGGGGAGGCTTAGAGTTTGTGGCAATTAATCTGTTCGAATGATTTTGTTATAGGATACGATGTGACTTCGAGTTTGGAATGTATTGTCGGACTTTCAGTTGATATGAATGGGGAATGAACAGAATTGTACACTCGGTGAACGAGCATGGGCTCAGGAGAGTTTACTGATTTTGTGGTAGTTGTACCCACTACAAGGTCACTGGAAGATGTCGGTAAGGAATTCCACATGTGTTCTATCTCCTATGAGAAGGTTAACAGTTGCACAATTTTTGAGGAAGTTCTACAACGAGTTCTACTTACTACCCAGTAGGAGGCCGAATGAGCGATTGTGACTGACAATTTGGAATGTTCATGAAATTTTCATCAAGAGGTTGCAAGGAATTTGGCAGGTTATCGGTGCGAGATCATGGTAATTGAGAAAGAGGAACCATGTTGGGTTCTACCTTTATGTGATTGTAGCTTAAAGCTATGTGAGGGAGCCCACAGTCTATGATTGGATCGCAAGGTTGTTTGCTTCTGTGGTTTATGGTTATCAGTGCATTGGTGGATTATTTATGACTAAGAAAAGAAAATATTAGTGGTTATTCTAGCAAAGAACTTTGATGAATGTGTGCTATATTTTGCCTTATCGATTCATGTGCAGGTTATGGGAAGACTTAGAGTTTATGCTTCTTGTGGATGTGATGTACAAGGAAAGGAATTCATCCAGTTGCTTATTTGGGAGTTTTCACGAGCTAACAAAGCGTTGAAGCTGGATTATATTTGGGGCCAGGACAGAGTGGGTGACTCTCAACAATGGTTCTAGTAGGTTCAAGATTTAAAGTGCAGTGTCTAAGGATTTTGGGACCATTTTCTGGTTAAGGATCGAGTTCTTGAAGTGGATTAAGAAAGGGACTTGGAGTGTGTCTATGTTAGCACCGGGGTCTACGTTGTGATGTTAGATAGATGGAAGAAAACAACTTCGGATTCGTAGAGGATCTTTCAGTATGGGTGTACCAGTTGGACTGTGCATGGGGAGGGTGTGAGATGGTTCATTGGTATCGAGATGATGTGTTCTCATGAATCAGATCATGCGAGATGAGTGTTGATTGAGTTTGCTATGTTTTTTAATGGAGCTATGTTTTTTTCTAAGGTGGGCCAAGAGTAAAATGGAAGAAGTTTGGTCGGTTAGTAATGGTTTGAATCAGCATTATTGTGGCAATGGTCCATTCCTTCGACATGTTAGTTATAAAGGTGATTCGTGTGGTACGTACGTGCAGGAAGACATTTAATTTGATTGAGTGGGAGGTATTTGATTATGATGGTCCGTTATGTGTATATTGATCCCATAAGAGTTATGGCATTTTAGACCACAACTTGAGGTTTGTATTTTCTGCGGTTATGGGAATTCAATTGCATGTTGCAATGGTTCTTCTGGAATGACTTAAGTGAAAGGTTTCTAGCCAATGAAGTGTTTACTCTAATAGTAGTTCAGGGGTTATGATGAATTATTTTACTCTCGCGTAGCGGCACGATAGGTGCAGTGGGCGGCATGGGAATTGGTAGTTGAGGATCAAGGTTGTGACTCGGTGTTGATAAGAACGTCACAAGCTCGGATGGGGCAGGGAAGAATTCTGATGTTTAGAGTACGCTGGCATTATCTTAGTGTCGGCTGAGAATATTGTTTTGTGAATAAGGCATTGTGTATTGATTTCCGGATTCTTGATTTGCTTTACAGAATCAGTACGGTTGGTGGTATGGATGTGCAAACATGTCTACTTAGTGCGGAAGGTTGTGGGAGCGTATCCCACATGGAGATTTGTATAAGTGTTACATGTTAGTCACTTAATTGTTAAGGATTGGAACCAAGTATGGAGATTCTAGTATTATCGCTAATGTTAGAGTTTATGCCTGAAAGGAGCTCTAGTCATTTTGTTGTGGACTGTGTGGTTTGTTTCGCATTGCACGGTTGCTCATATGTGTCATGATGAGGGCTATTATAGATCCTTGAAAGGTTGTTGGCCCAATATGGTATGAACAGAATCGGCTTGAGGTCCGTTGGTATGTCTAATATGAATGTGTGCTCTACGTCAGGTTAGATGTGTTCATTCGGCATAACATTGCTTATGGAAGAGTCTTCAGGCATTGGATGTTATTCTTGTTGTCAGCTATTCCATGTAATACTCTATTGTGCCATGTAGGTTGTGAGACAGCTTGATTATTCACACGTCTGTTATGATCCCGTGTAGCTTGTGGTGTTATACGAGTAGGATGGCTCTCGGGATGCAGGTCATTTATTGCACCTTATTCGTGCTTGGGTTCTTGTATGGTATGGTTATGTCCGTCCTCCCAGGATTGTGTTATGCACTTGGCATGCTTGTGGTTGATATTCGGGCATTTTGTACGTATAAGCATTACAGCTTGATGGGTGTTTTTTTCTTGATTGTTATGTGTGGATTAGGTGCCACGTCACCACGGGTATATTGTTTGGATCAGGTGGCACATAGCCACGGGTGTTGCGCCCCCTTTTTCCTCTCCTTTCGGATCAGTTAGAGTTTTTGACATTATTGGGACAACTCACTTCCTTTTAGGATAAGGGATGCGAAGGATTTGAAGAGTCGCCACCTAACGAATTAAGGTGCGTTAGGGAACCTACTAAGGGTTACTTACAACACATATTGAATAACCAGATATTGAGTAAGGGCTTGAAATTACTTCAAGGGGAAGGTGTTGGGCACCCCTCAAAGTCCACAACTGTGGTTCCCGACCAAACGAACTTTGTGAATTAATCAAGTTGTAAATAGACAGTCTAAGCACACATATGTAAACAAAGAAAGGTTTTGACAGATTCACAGTCTAAGCATACATATGTAAACAAATAAAGGTTTTGAAAAATTCATAGTCTAAGCACATATATGTGATAAAGGGAAAGGGAAGTCCTAAGTTGTTTATCCTAGAGGATCACATCAATGCAATGCCCGGTAATCACTCCTAAGTGAGGGATACACATGGCATTAGCGCACCGGTCATCATATCCTTTTCTACCCATTATCCCACCCCATAGCGGTTATTATGCGAGTTTTATTTAACGAGCTCTAGGCGTGCTGTTACTCGTCCCTTCCTTGCGGTCATGGAGGGATTTAGGACCTCTAGATATAGGCAGTTCTAAACAAACCCCTATGGTTCCAAAAGGGAAAACACTAAGCGACATGCAAGAACAAATATGACTAATAGATAAGTGCAAGAAGGCAGTTAAGAGGCTCCACATGTAATGCACTAACTGATAACTCCACATGTAATGCACATAAGCAGCACATCTCAAACACAAACAAGAGGCAGTTTTATTAGAAAGGATCCTAAACAGGATATCAAGTGAATGTCAATGCACAGAAATATGCAACTTTGTTTCATAAACTCAACAACAAGGCCCTAATCAGTTTGCCTACTGATTTTAAACCTGTGAGTCTTTAAGCAACAAACACAATCAAAAAGTTTTCCAGTTTTATATAAATTTATTTGCTAAGGCTTACCTAGGCATGTGACTGTTCATAATAACAGTTACCAGAATTATTGGACAGTTCAGAAGCTGTTTTACCTAAAAGCACATTGTTCTAGGTGATACGAATCTGAGAATGCAGAGATTGTTACCAGTTTTATTTAGAAAACATCATAATGTGAGATTGTTTTATGCCTTTTCATGAACCAATAGTTAAACTAGGTGTATTAAACGAATGAAAACGGAATCCTAGAGCATGGTATCAAATATGCACATACAAACAGCATAACTTCAAAATGTACAGAATTTTCTAAGGCATAATTTCTAAATGCACACGGGAGTTACAAAATTGTTAAAGCATGATTACTGAATGCACACAAGGGTAACCATTTTTATGTTAATGTTATTTATTGTCCTAGAAGCAGGACATCTAAGTGATAATCATAAAACATGGATTAGTGACAGATGAGATGCTGAAACAGTAAATATGAAATCCTAGGAACATGGTATCTAGTGCATGTCTGGCATGATTTGGATGATCATATTAGTCCTAAACATGGATTCTAATGCAGATATAAGGAATGTAAAGCCTATGACATGCTTTCTACCCAATGACATTAATAGGATTATATAGCTACCCTCCCCATTTCACTAGCCATCCCCAATATTTGTTTACAATAATTATTACAAACCAGCAGCTGAATGAATTACATCAATAAAAAAAATGTTTTACTATAGGGAGCCTGAAGCAGGCCCAAGTGTATCCTGGGGATACTAGATTTTCCATACCCTCAAATGCCCAAAGTTTCATAGCCATTCTCATGTCCGGGTGTGTCAGAGTTCCCTAAGGGCCTCAAGGATCCCGGGCAGTGCTCACACCCAAACTTTCATAACATGAACTGAGTAAGTGTAGTGTGGAAGGGCCAGCCCCAGTGTGTCATAGTTCAGAGGGAACTCACAAGGATCTCAAGGCAGTCCATTGGAGGGGCAGAACCTAAGGACTTAGGAGTAGAGTGAGAGTGCTTGACATAGTTTTGAAATTTTTTAGATAGGAAAACAATACTGAAAAAGGATCCAGTTGAGTGAAGAAGTCTTAAAAATAAGAGTTGTTTAGTAGTAAAATAAGTTAAGTAAAGATAGTGTAAACACTTGAGGAATCAAACAAAATAGAAGAATAACTCAGAGAAAACAGGTTCAAAAACAGTCTCTCACACAGGGATAATGGGAGTTGGGGACAAATACAACACCCATAGTGAAGCACATAAGCTTTTTTAGCACAGGTGTATGAACATCAGAACCAACAGTGAGGATATAGTTGGCAGAGTTAAGCATAGAATCATAACAACTTGGGATAACAAATTAATTTTTTGCAAAAACACGTGCATACCATAAAATAGTTAACAAATAGACAATCATTCAAACATATATAAATAGAGTAGAGCCAGTTTAATATAAACTACAAAGGAATGGATAGGTTCATAACATGCTGATTATAAGTTTAATTAAGACAGAATTAACATGCTAAGTGAAAACATGCTAACTACATATTGAAAAGCTTTAGAATATCAGACATAGACTAGTAATTAGTAAACTACAGCAGTAAGAAAACACATAGAGTGTGGAACTTGGATTCAAATTAGAATGTACCAGTTAAGGATAGTAGACACAAAGTGAAGGACAGTAGAGTGCAATAACTAGCCTTGACTTACAACCGGGCTAGTTTCAGTAATAGTAACAAGTAACAAGAAAGAGTAGAAAAGCTTTAAGTGTAGGAGAGTTTTTGAACTAATGTGTTCGTGTCTGTAATGAAAAGAGCAGAGTTTGAAAGCTAGGTAAATAAGGTAAGAATCAAGTTGTTCAACAATTGTAAAGCCACAAAATATATTAGAAGCAGAAATCAGTCGAATCATCCCTTAATTAAGGGAGTGACTTACCAACGGCAGAAAACAGTTAATAATTTAAGGAAATAATTCAAAAAGACATAGGTACAAAATATGTAATTAGGGGTAAATACATAAAGGTCCAATTAAGGAAATAAAAATAAGAATTAATTAATAATACAATCAACCACATACTAAGGTAAAAAAATAATTTAAAGGTTGTAAAAATAGGAAAAATAGTCGGAAATCAGTGTAAGAGTATCAATACAGTAAATCAAGGATTCAAGAATCGAAAATTAGTACTAATATTAAGGGAAATAGTATAGACTTCCATGAATAAAACCAATAAACGGAGTATAAACAGAAATGACCAAATCGGAAACCCTAATAAGATATTACTAGGGTGAAAATAATAAAATACTCTAATTAATCGAAGCAAATTCATGAGAATCAAACATACAGACAAATCGAATGAACAAACAGTAAAGACGAAATCAGAATCCAAGATTAAAGCAAAATATAAGGGGTTTTCAACTTAACTAGTTAGGTTAAAAGGGAAAGCTTAACAAAAACTGATTAAACACTCAGGAATCAGAGAAAAACACTTAAAAATCAAAATCGTTCTTGAAGAAAGTTTCAGAAACCCTAGTTGTGAAGAAAAAACAAAGCGACGCTTTGAAATGTAAAGGTTTTCATAGAACAAGCAAAGAAATAGTTCAAATATTCTCAGATATGTTATAGATCTAAAGAGTTAAGAAAGGGAATAAGGGTTTCGAGAAAAATAACCCAAATATAGAGAGACCGGCTTAGAAACCATAGGTCTAACAAGAAAATAGGGTGATCTTACTCAATCGTGCCATGGTGGCCTGAGGTTGGTGAGAACAGGCCCAGGGGTGAGTGGAACGGCCACTGGTCCCTTGAGGACCCCAAAGATAGCAGGACCCGGTCATGGCAGAGCCATTAAGGCTGGGAACGGTGGTGAGCCACCATTGTTAATGGCGAGCAAGCAACAAGGGGATTAGGTTTAGGGCATAGGGCGTTTGAGATAGAAGGAGAGGGGTGACAACGAAGAGGGTGAGAGGGAATGAGGGTTTTGGGGGTAGGTCATTAGGTTAATTAAGGAAAGACTAAACCTGGACCGTTGATAAAAAATGATCAACGACCATGATTTGGGCGGATTGGGTCGGGTAGGATTTAGGAATTGGGTCTGGGTCTTTGGGCTAGTGTAGTTAGGTGATTTGAGCTAGTTTCAATAGGTTATAATTGAAATGAAATGGGGCTATTCATTTAATACAAAGATAATTTAGTTAAAAAGTTTTTTATAACTAATTACTAATTATAAAAATGAATTTCATGCATAGAAATATTTCAAAAATTATTATTTGTTATATCAAAATACAAAAGACCAATTTCTGGTAAAAAAAAGTACGAAATTATATGCATGGGCTATAATTGCAAAGTTATTGCAATTATAGCCAAAAGGTGCCAATTTGGCTAATTATGGAATAATTTGGTCTTAATAAGGCCATAAAAAATAAATTAAATCAGGAAATGTTTTTAAAAATCATTTGTGATGCAATTTTGTAATTATTTATTAAAAATAAAATACTGGACAAATTAATAAAAATGTAGAAAAATTATGGAAAAATACCAATTGGTATTGATGCATGATTTTGAAGGTATACATGCAATTAAAAAATATTTGGAAAAAAATTGGGTATCAACAACTGTCCCTCTTTACCCGAAAAGGATGAAAGAGTTGTCGGATACAGATATGATGGCCAATTTTGACCGAGCGTAATAGTTAGAGAGATTTAGGTTTCACCCTGACTTCTAAGCTGCCTACATATCCCTGGTTTTACAGGAATCAGCCGTGTGTAGTTCTGGATCCAGCGGCGAAATATACCAATGAAGTCATTGCAAGAACGGATGCAACATCTAGGGATGGGTGAATGAATGTTTTACGAGGGACGTCAGGTTTGATATATTTGAGGGAATCGGAGCGGGATCTCTCCTGCTGGGATAGCTGTTGCTTGCCGAGTTAACTACAAATAAGAATACTACAAGCATATATTGTGCATAAATTTAAACATGATGATGTTTCCCGTTGGACTATGAAAGTTGTCTTCGGACGGTTGGGGATGACGTCCTTAGATCATGATGTACTGGGCCATGAATTGTTTGATGAGAGATTTTCGGGCCATGAAATGATGTTCTCATGCCATGAAGATGGTGCCTCCGTACTATGACGCCTTTGAATAATGATATGCAAAATTTAGAGAGATCCTCAGGTCATGGCATGGTGTCTTCTGACTATGAGGATGATGCCTTTAGACTATGACGCCTTTGGACAAGTTGGCGATATTTCAGCCTATGAGATGCAATAATATGATGTTGACAAGACAAGGCTTATTCTTCCGAATTGGAGGGCAGAGCTTAGCCCGAAAAAGGAGCAAAGTAGATAATACTTGAGAGACATCGCTTAGTCTCGGTGAAAAGTAAATTGGGGGCAGAACTTAGCCTCATGCAGGTGTGGAGACAGAGCTTAGTCTCATGCAAATGAAGGCAGAGATTAGCCTTATGCGTATATTATCCTTATGCAAATGGAAGGCAGAGATTAGCCTTATGCAAATGTGGAGGTAGATCTTAATCTCATGCAAGATGGAGATAGAGCTTACTCTCGTGCAGGGGAAGGCAGCGATTAGCCTTACGCGGATGAAGGCAGAGATTAGCCGTATGAAAGGGAAGGCAAAGATTAGCCTTATGCAAATGTGGAGGTAGATCTTAACCTCATGCAGATGCGGTACATGGCTTAGTCCCATGCAAGA
Organism: Nicotiana undulata; assembly: GCA_005239495.1. Taxonomy (NCBI): domain Eukaryota; kingdom Viridiplantae; phylum Streptophyta; class Magnoliopsida; order Solanales; family Solanaceae; genus Nicotiana; species Nicotiana undulata. Next base: position 32,722 of record ML258046.1, on the reverse strand, counting down.
TGAAGGAAGAGATTAGCCTTATGCAAATTGAGGCAGAGCTTAGCCCCATGCAAGGGGAAGGAAGAGATTAGCCTTATGCAGAGTAGAGGTAGAGCTGAACCTCATGCAAAATGCGGGACAGATCTTAGTCCCATGTAGAAGAAGGCAGAGCTTAGCCTTATGCATAAGAATAAATAGCAGATAGTGGCAGGGTTTCTAAGCTGGTGGCAGATTTTGTCGGTTCCATCGTTGTGAGAATTGTGACTATGAAGCATGTTGATTACTGTATTGCTAGAAAATCTCGGCAATTGGAACTTTTTTGAGAATTGTGACTTCGCAACATGTTTATTCATTGTTCCTGCATCTAAAGAAAAATTGTGAGTTCTGTAGACAGGGAGGTTAATTCGGGTTCCTGCTGGCTTTGCTTGGCTTGCTCAGCTTGGTCTGATGATCTTGTTCAAATCATCGGGGTAGCGTTTGCTAAACAGATCTATTTTACAAGCAAGCATGCATGACTTTGTAAAGACATAGTAAAAAATATATTTTAGGAAATTTAGATGAACCGATGACCGTGACAAGATTCGAGACATTGCAACCTTTCGTGCTACGGAATTTTGAGGGTCCTCCTCAAAATTCTACCCCAGTTAGATGGGTTGATGTCTCTGACTGTTGCACATGTTGCGATCGGCTGAACTTGCTTCGAAATTTTGAGGGCGCTCCTAAAACGTCTGCCGCAGTTTTCAATTGCGGGGGGAAATGAGATTTTATTGAATTATGACCAAACCCATAGGGCTGCCTACGTATCCCCTCTTAAATGGGAATTAGGTCAGGCGTAGTTCAATTTACATCATTTGAGAAAAGCATAAAGAATTACACATAGTAGCGCTTGACTACATCTGAATTGATTGGTTTTGGCCTGACTTCTTCGTCCATTTCTATAAGTATAAGAGCTCCTCCTGTCAATGCTCGGTGAACCATATACAGACCTTGCCAGTTGGGAGAGAATTCCCCTTTGGCTTCATCTTGATGTGGAAAGATCTTCTTTAACACCAGCTGCCCCGGTGTGAACTGTCCTGGCTTGACTCTTTTGTTGAAAGCTCTGGACATCTTGTTCTGGTAAAGTTGCCCATGACATACTGCATTCATTCTTTTCCCGTCTATGAGGGCTAGTTGCTTATAACGACTCCTTATCCATTCTGCGTCGCTGAGCTCAGCTTCTCGTATGATCCTTAAGGAAGGGTATAACAACTTCTGTACCATAAACCAGTAAGTAAGGAGTTGCCCCGGTTGATGTGCGGACTGTGGTGAGGTATCCCAGTAAGGCAAATGATAGCTTTTCCTGCCATTGTTTGTGCTTTTCTATCATCTTTCTTAGTATCTTCTTGATGTTCTTGTTGGCGGCTTCTACAACTCTTTTCATCTGAGGTCTATAGGCTGTAGAATTTCTGTGCTTGATTTTGAAAGTCTCGCGCATGGATTTCATCAGATCACTATTGAGATTGGAGTCATTGTCGGTGATGATTGATTCTGGAACTCCGAACCGACAAATAATGCGGTCTCGGTCAAAGTCTGCCATGACTTTCTTAGTCACTGCTTTGTAAGATGCTGCTTCGACCCATTTGGTGAAATAATCGATAGCTACTAGGATGAACCTGTGTCCATTTGAGGCGGTAGGCTCGATCGGTCCAATGACATCCATTCCCCAGGCGGCGAATGGCCATGGTGAGCCTGTTGCATTGATCTCGTTTGGTGGTACTTTTATCATGTCTGCATGTACTTGACATTTGTAGCATTTCTGAACATACTAGATGCAATCTGTTTCCATGGTCATCCAGAAATAACAGGCTTTGAGTATCTTCTTGTCCAAGACAAAAACCATTCATATGTGGTCCGCAGGTCCCAGCATGTATCTCGTCAAATAGTTTTGAGGCTTCCTTTGCATCGACACATCTCAGTAATCCCAAATCGGGAGTTCTCATGTACAGGATTCCTCCGATGTGAAAGAAACTGTTGGACAACCTCCGAAACGTGCATTTCTGGGTATGATTTGCATGCTCTGGGTACTCTTCCTTTTCCAAGTATTCCTTGATGTCGTGGGACCATGGTTTTCTGTCCGCTTCCACTTCAACATGGGCACAATATGCCGGCTGGCTATGGATCTTTACTGGAATAGGTTCAATGAAGTTCTTATCTGGATGTTGTATCATGGATGATAGAGTGGCCAATGCATCAGCAAACTCGTTCTGAATTTTGGGGACGTGCCGAAATTCTGTCTTCGTGAACCTCTTTCTCAATTCCTGCACATGGTGCAGATACGACAGTATCTTGGAATTCTTGGTATCCCATTCTCCTTGTACTTGGTGTATTAGCAAATCTGATTCACCGATTACCAGCAACTCCTGAATATTCATGTCGATTGCCATGTTGAGCCCTAGTATGCAAGCTTCATACTCTGCCATATTGTTAGTGCAAGGGAATTTGAGTTTGGAAGATATCGGATAATGTTGATCGGTTTCCGATACTAAGACAGCTCTGATACCGACTCCTTTGAAATTCGCTGCTCCGTCAAAGAACATTCTCCAACGTCATAGGATTCTGCAATGTCCTCTCCTATGAACAACACTTCTACATCGGGAAAATACATTTTCAGGGGCTTGTATTCTCCTCCTACAAGATTCTCAGCAAGATGGTCTGCCAATGCATGTCCCTTGACCGCTTTCTGAGTCACATAGACGTTGTCGAACTCACTCAACATGATTTGCCACTTAGCCAGCTTGCTAGTGGGCACGGGTTTCTGAAAGATATACTTCAAGGGATCCATCCTTGATATAAGGTATGTTATTCAGTCCCAGAAATAGTGCATCAGCTTCTGGGGTACCCAGGTTAGAGCACAACAGGTACGTTCCAGTAGAGAATACCGTGCCTCGTATGGAGTGAACTTCTTACTAAGATAATATATAGCCTGCTCTTTTCTCCGTGTCTCGTCGTGCTGCCCTGAACGCAGCCGAAAGCTCCAACTAGTACTGCGAGGTTGAGTAGCAAGGGTCTACCTGGCTCTAGCGGTACCAAGACTGGCGGTGTTGATAAATACTCCTTAATTCTGTCGAAGGCCTTTTAACAATCCTCGATCCATTTGGTCGCATCATCTTTCTTTTAACATCTTGAAGATTGATTCACATATGTCCATAGATTGGGCTATAAACCGACTGATGTAGTTAAGGCGTCCTAGAAAACTCATTACATCCTTCTTATTTCTTGGTGGTGGAAACTCCTGGATGGCCTTGACCTTTGATGGATCCAATTCTATTCCTCGGCGGCTGACGATGAACCCAAGAAATTTTCCAGCGGGAACCCCGAATGCACACTTGGCGGGGTTCAACTTCAGGTTGTATTTTCGGAATTTGTTGAAGAAATTCCTCAGATCTTCTATATGGTCAGTGGATTTCTTGGACTTGATGATTATGTCGTCCATGTATACCTCGATCTCTTTATGTATCATGTCATGGAAGATAATGGTCATAACTCTCATATAAGTGGCCCCAACATTCTTTAGGCGGAATGGCATCATCTTGTAGCAGTATACTCCCCATGGCGTAATGAAAGTCGTTTCTCAGCGTCTTCCTCGTCCATCCAAATCTGATGGTAACCGGCGAAACAATCCACAAATGATTGGAGTTCATGCTTGGCACAATTATCGATCAGGATGTGTATGTTTGCAAGGGGAAGTCATCCTTTCGACTGGCCCGGTTGAGATCCCGATAGTCGACACAAACCCTGACCTTTCTATCCTTCTTCGGTACTACACGATTTTGGCTAACCATGTTGGATATTCGACCACCCTGAGGACCTTGGCATTGATTTGTTTAGTTACCTCCTCCTTGATTTTCAGACTCATATCAGACTTGAACTTTCGGAGTTTCTACTTTACTGGCGGGCACATTGGATTGGTTGGCAACTTGTGAGCCACAATGGATGTACTTAACCTGGTCATATCATCATACGACCATGCGAATATGTCTTCATACTCTTTTAAGAATTGTATGTATTCTTCTTTCTCGGACGGTGACAAGTGGATGCTGATGCGAATTTCTTTCAGTCTCTGAATCTCCAAGGTTGACTACCTCAGTTTTGTCTAGATTGGACTTAGGTCAGTTCTCACAGTCCTCTACTTCTCTGACAATTTCATTAGGTATGACATCTTCTTCTTTTGAATCGCTGTCCTATTATTGCGTTGTCTCATTTCATGTTTAACATTCATTGGTTTATCAAGACAGGAAATAGTAATGCCCGGGATTCGTCGGGCCCTGGATGGTCTGACAGTCCAATTCCGGAGGAATGATCCCGCGCTCACGGCTTGGATGGTAGGGCCTTCCTCCTCCTCCTCCTCGAAAATAACACAACTGTCCATATCTTCATCTTCCAGGAATAGATTCTTCAAGGCTGCCAATTCTTCTTCCTCCTCTAACCCCCATATGATGTCGGCTTGCTGGAAAGTCCGCTCTAGATGCGGTATATGCTGTTCCAATGGATAGTAGGGACTGCACCATGGTGGCGACCAATCTTTGTACTCTTGCCAAGTGTACTTATATCCGAGGCCAAAAGTGGTGCCATGGCGCTTGAGCTGTATCAGCTTGGTGATTCCCTGAAGATTCTTGCCAAGTCCTTTGCCAGGGTCTTATCCACTCCAATTCAATATGCTTTCGATCTTACTATCCCACCACTTATTCTTATCTATCGTGTTAACCCGCTCGATGTGGTAGTAGGTTTCTCCACCCAGCCTTCTTCTACCCTCAACCACCGGGATGGTTTGGCGGTTGTAGATAGGGTTGCTTCCATCTCCATGGATGATTACTTCCTGGTGGTTCCTTTCGAATTTTACTACCCGAAGCAATGTTGATGCCACAGCCCCAGCGGCATATATCCATGGTCGTCCCAATAATAGGTTGTAGGACGCACATATATCTAGCACCTAGAATTCGACCTCGAACCATGTAGGTCACATTTGCAGACAAAGACTGATTTCGCCAATAGTGGACCTCTGAGAACCGTCGAAAACTTTTTATTCATGGACCCTTCTCTTATCTCGTGCAATCCCTTGCCCAATCTCTTTAGTGTTGTCAATGGGAAGATGTTGAGGCTAGATTCTCCGTCGATTAGAACCCTAGTGATGAAGTTATCCTTACACTGCACAATGTTGTGAAGTGCCTTGTTGTGACTTAACCCCTCTGGCGGTAGTTCGTCCTCGTGGAAAGTAATTTTGTGACTTTCCAGTACCTGTCCCACCATATTGGCCATTTCTCCACTTGTGATGTTATTAGGCACATATGCTTCGTTCAGCACTTTCATCAAAGCATTCTTGTGCGCTTCCGAGTTCTGCAACAATGATAGAATGGTATCTGGGCTGGAGTTTTGTTTAGTTGATCTATGACTGAATATTCCTTGGCATGCACCTTCCTCTAGAGATCATCCGGGCCTGTTTCAATGCTGGGTGGTCTGTTGGAAGCCTGTTTGCTGGATTCTGCCAAGTGTTAAGGTGTATAGACCCTGCCGGTTCTGGTCATCCCCTGAGCAGCACCAACTTCTTCTATCTTGACCTTCCCTTTCCTTCTAGCCTCAGCAACGTAATCCCAGGGCACATCATTAGTGTTGAAATGCGGAGTGGTTGACACTATCACTGTAATTGGTATGGCTATCTTTACTTCAAATGGGACAGCTGCCGTGGCAGGTGGCATTTTGTCAACCTCAAACGGCACAGGTGCGTCTGCAGGTGGTACTGACGCAGCTACCTTAACATCTCATGTCGGCTGAATCTGGACTATGGTGGGATTAAGTGTGACCGCTGGCTTTTTTGGGTCATCACCTTCTTTGATCACCCCGATCGACCCCTCTGGATCCCATTCTTCCTCTATCTCTATCATGTTGATGCCTCCACCCCTATGGTCTGGGAGAAAATTATTGCGGACATTGAGAGTAGCTTTCGTTGCTTGGATTATCTTATTATCAATCAAAGACTGGATCTTATCCTTCAGTGAGCGGCATTCATCAATAGTATGTCCCTTCATGCTGGAATTGTATGCACATGTTTTTTTTTGGATTGACCCATTGGGATGGATTTTCTGGGGTCACAGCAGGGATAGGAGTGACATAACCAACAACTTTTATCCTTTCATACAACTAGTCAATGGGCTCGGCAATGGCGGTGTATTGTTTGGGCGGCCTGCGGGCAAAGTTTGGTCGAGGTGTTGGGAAATTCTAGCGAGCTGGAAGTGACGGGAAGTGAGATGGTTGAGAGTTGTATGTATGATAAATAGTGGCTGGTTGGGAATATCTGGGAGATGTGGGTTGATAAGTTGGTGGGGGAGATGGCTGATATGTTGGTGGAGGTGCTAGCTGATATGTGGGCGGGGGTGCTTGGTATGTTAGTAGAGAGGTTCAACACGTTAGTGGGGATCCTGTGCAACCATTACTGCTCCCACATCCTTTTTCTTGGATATGCCTCCAGATTGCAGCGCCTTGTTCGTGGATTGTAGTGCTTCAAAAGTAGTGACCATTCCGCTCTTAATCCCTTCTCCGATTCTCTTACCTATCTTGATGATGTCAGAGAATTTGTGGTTTTAAATCACCATCAACCTCTCATAATACTGCAGGTCCTGTGCCCGGACGAAGAATTTGTTCATTTGCTCTTCGTCTAGGGCAGGCCTGACCTCCAGCGAGTGGCAGACTCGCGAAAAGTTTCAGTGGGCTTCTTCTTGAGATTCTGAATATACAACACGTCTGGAACATTCTCCGTGTTGAACCTGAACCGGTCCATGAAATTTGATGCCATGCCTACCCAATTGGACCACCTTTTAGGGGCTTGGTTGATGTACCAAGACAGAGCATCCCCTGTGAGGCTCCTCATAAACAATTTCATCTGAATCTTCTCGTCTCTTCCCACTCCAACCAATTTGTCACAATAGGTCCTCAGATGGACTCTGGGATCACCTGTACCATCAAACATCTCGAACTTGGGAGGTTTGTAACCCTCCGGGAGTTCCACATCAGGCTGTATGCAGAGATCTTCATAGTTCAGTCCTTCAATTCCCTTACCTTCTTCGACGCGTTGAACTCGGCTAGTTAGAATCCTGAGTTCTTCGGCCAAGATCTTAATAAGCATATCCTTCTCACTGGATTCAGGTGTGTAAGAGATGAGTTGGGTGGAGTGAGGTAGAGTCTCCACGTATATGGGGTTGTTCTGATGGCCGGAAGCATGAGCATAGAGATGGTCATTGGTGGAGTTTTGTGGTTCAAGGATGATTGGTGGGGTGTTTCTCGGAGTGTTGCAAGTGTTGTGTTGGTGTTGTGGTGGAACAATTTGATTTTTTGGTGGAGTTGTGTGGTGGTGAGTTGTATGAGGGTTCTGTTTGTTTGGGGTATTTAGAGGTGGAGCAGGATTGCGAGTGTTCGGGTGATTCACATCTGGAACACTAAGTGAGAAGGACAAATTTTCCAAGTTTGGAACATGTTCAAGCTCCCCTTGGAGTTTCAACAACCTTTGCTCGAGTTGTGACACATCATCATTCTGAACCTGGGTACCTTGACCGTCAGAAGCTTCTGTTCGTTCAGTTGGCATTGTGTTTTCCTTTCTGATATTGCTCAAATCTTCCATTTTGCCCTTGCCTTTAGGTGGACTAGGAGGAGGAGAAGGTGGAGGGCCTCTGGATCTTGTGTGGTATAATGATGATGCCAGAATGCACGAACCAACCTTTGGGGAGGGTAATAATCAAAAGAAAGTAAAAATAAAACAAAAAGGTAGCCAAGTTAGTGAGGATCGTGAGAAAATACTTGCAGTATTTAAACACATATTGCAGGAACATAAATGTGTTTCCTAATTTTGGAGCCTCGTTTTGCCCGAGGTAGGCCTAGCGACAAGTTGATTTGGAGAACTTAGGTACCAAAAGGCCTCATTTTGATTAATGAAAAATAGACGAATCCCAAAACGACACTAAAATAACAAACAGGAAATAAAGTCACTAATGGCACTCAGCCTTATTACATTGATAAAAGAAAAAGGGAAACATAGCCTACTTGTTCCCAGAAGGACCTTCCCCAGATTCAATATCCTTGATCCGATCGAACAAGTTCCCTAGCTCGCGCAGTCCCAGAAGCAGGTATGCTCTGGCCAGGTGACCTCCTTTATTTCCCTCGGCTTTTTGATAGTCTTCAACCCTCTTGATGATTTTTCCATCAAGCTCCACTATGCCTCGCTCAAAGTATTCCAGCTTCTTGTTTGAACGGATAGCCATATCTTTCCACTCTTCGATCAACCTTTTGTTGGTTTCATGTATTTCCCGGTGCTCGTTCTCAGAGTAATGGATCATTTTGCGTAGACGGTTGTACTTGACATGAGCCTCAGCATTCTCGTCCATGATTATGTTGCCTCGGCTGATTCCTGGCCTCACTAACCCGTCCAAGTTGTCTTTCAACCACGCCTTGTAGAAAGGTGCACATCCTACATGGTACCTGTCTGGTTCAATAATATTCTTCTCCATTATGATTTTGCAGTGCCACATATGTTGGGCTTGGCACTTGTAGGGGACGTTGTTGTCCTAGAAATCCGCTCTGAAGTGACTCATCTTATCAACCCTCGGAACAACTTGCTTTCTGCCTGCCTGCCTCATGACTCGGAGAGGAACATAAGGATATATGCCTCTCAACCCGATCAACACTAAGTGTAGTGCAATCCTGGACCTGATGATAAACTCGTCCATCGGGAACCACTCGAACATCCATTGTACCTGCTCCTCTGTTAGGTTATCAAAGAACCCCACCCACTCCTTTGCAGTCTCTGGCTAAGTAAATCTGTCGGGAATATATGTCATCTACTTGGGGTGATGGAAAGCGATGTGGTCATTCCAAGCCCTTCGCGAAAGTTCTTAATGATACTGACCCTTTTGAAGATGTTCTAATATCCATAGTTGCAGCAACAGGTTGCAACCCTCAAAATGCTTAGCTCCTCCGTGACAACGCTCCAAGGCTCGACAAATATCAGATGTGATCATAGGGACAATGTTGAAGGCTTGCCCATCAATCCACTCCATCAAGGCCTTGGTTACCATGGATAACCTAGTATGAATCCTTTCCCTCTTTGTTGGAAACACTATCAAGCCCAGAAAACAAACAATGAATACAAATACTCTACGGTGGATATGACCCAGAGATGTGATGGCAAACGCATCATGATAGGTACAATATGATTTGTTGTGACCGTATATTTCATATAAGTACTCGAGGATTATGTAGGATTGCTTCAAACACTCCGATTCAGTGTTCTTCTTCAACCCCATCATTTTCAGAAAACCTTTGCCCGTGCGGTTCTCAGGTACCAATAATCCAGGGGTCTCCCAAACTAACCCAGCTAGTCGTCATATTTCTTCTAACAGCGGTGTCATCTCAATATTCCCAAAGAGGAATACAACTCTTTCACTATCCCAGAATAAAGTAGCGGCCTCAATCAACATGTTGTTTGACTGGATGTCGAAGAGAGACGGTAAATTACCTGGGTACTTCTTTTCGTGTTTCTTATCACTAGAGGAAAGGTTTTCCCACCAGTTCAAGATCATTGGAGGGATATTGCTGACCATACCGAATCTGGGGACCTCGTGCCTCATTTTCTTCAAGACAAAATTTGTTAGGCCCTTACCCCCGCTAGACTTGACTATTTATACACTTATTATTAACATACATGCATTTAGTTCTCCAAATAAATGCACATAACGTGATTGCGTCCGTTGGGATTATGAAAATCCCAGTGGACTTTTGGATAAGGCTGTCTTAAAGGGTTATTGTGCGGACGACACATTAACCCGGCTAAGTTTGACCATGATGCATGCACAATACAACAAGAGTAAGGTTTTCTATGTGAGTCTAGACTGGTACCCTTGAGCGGACAACTCAAGGGGGAAGGCACGGAACCATCGACTGCACCGCTGATCGACTGGTTTTACCGCAAATAAGCCTTTCCGAATTTAGAGGGTAATATAAATAGGAAGAGCGCAACAACTCATCAAGCGTTGCTATAGGATTTGTATAGGCATGAGTGGAATATGATGTTGAGCATGATTATGCAACAATAAATAAGCAATAGAAAGCATGTTGTCATGTATTTGCACGTTATGAAAGTGGTACATACAACAATTATAACTAAAAGCAATTACAAAGGAAAACAAAGAAACGTGTTAGCTTTGTTTTTGGAAAAATAAGGAATAAACAATTAATTGCACATAAGGGGGAAAGGTAAAGGGTGCAAGTATTAACAAAGTAAAGATACAAATTCACAAAATAGTTTGAAATGGTAAAAGCCTAAAAATCCCCAGCAAAGTTGCCATGCTGTCAGACCCCGTTTTCCTCTCCTTTCGAATTAGTCAGGGTTTTTGACATTATTGGGACAACTCATTTCCTTTTGGGATAAGGGATGTGAAGGGTTTGAAGAGTCGCCACCTAACGAATTAAGGTGCGTTAGGGCACCTACTAAGGGTTACTTACAACACAGATTGAATAACCAGAGATTGGGTAAGGGCTTGAAATTACTTCAAGTGGAAGATGTTAGGCACCCCTCAAAGTCCACAACTGTGGTTCCCGGCCAAACGAACTTTGTGTATTAATCAAGTAGCAAATAGACAGTCTAAGCACACATATGTAAACAAATAAAGGTTTTGAAAGATCCAGAGTCTAAGCACACATATGTAAACAAATAAAGGTTTTGAAAGATTCACACTCTAAGCACATATGTGTGAAGGGCAAGGGAAGTCCTCAATTGCTTATCCTATAATATCACATCAATGCAATACCCGGTAATCACTCCTCAGTGAGGGGATACACATGGCATTAGTGCACCGGTCATTATATCCTTTTCTACCCATTATCCCACCCCTTAGCGGTTATTAAGCGAGTTTTATTTAACGAGCTCTAGGTGTGTTGTTACCCGTCCATTCCTTGCGGTCCTGGAGGGATTTAGGACCTCTAGATATAGGCAGTTCTAGACAAACCCCTATGGTTTCAAAAGGTAATAACAGATAAGTGCAGGAAGGCAGTTAAGAGGCTCAAATTTACCTCCATATGTAATGCACATAAGCAGCACGTTTCAAACACAAACAAGAGGCAGTTTTATTAGAAAGCATCCTAAACAGGATATCTAAGTGAATGTCAATGCACAGAAATATGCAACGTTGTTTCATAAACTCAACAGCAAGGCCCTAATCAGTTTGCCTACTGATTTTATCTTTAAGAAGCAAACACAATCAAACCATTTTCCAGTTTTATATAAATTGATTTCCTAAGGCTTGCCTAGGCGTGGGACTGTGCATAATAATAATTACCAGAATTATTAGACAGTTCAGAAGCTGTTTTACCAAAAAGCATGTTGTTATAGGTGATACGAATCTGAGAATGCAGAGATTGTTACCAGTTTTATTCAGAAAACATCATAATGTGAGATTGTTTTATGCCTTTTCATGAAACAGTAGTTGTCACGACCCAAATCCCTAATTCAGGTCGCGATGACGCCCAACAGCGGGGTTAGGCAAGCCAATATAACTTTCACTAGGTGATACCTTTCCCATTCGATCAACAGGTCAATGATTACCACTTTAAAAAAACTAACATGATGCTAGCCTTGAGTGAAAGTAAAGTCATAGTAGGTATAAAGCCGAAATAAAACATACATATTGATACACATCCCAAAACCCCAAAAATATAAATACCGCGTGTGTGCCAGGAGCTAGTGTCACGGGCAACTACAGAATATACAATGACTACAACATATACAGGGTCTCAGTCTGAGTGAAATAGATAGAGAACATAACAAAGAAACTCCCGGACGCTGCTAGGAAGTCATCAGGAAAGCAGCTCACCGTGAAGTATGACCACGCTATCAGTATCTGGCACCGGCCTGAAAATCAGATGGACCAGCCTCCGGACCTGTACAGTCAAGTACAGAAAAAAGAAAGAAAGTGCAGCATGAGTACATATATATAAATATGTACCCAGTGAGTATCCCGTCTAATCTCGAAGAAGTAGTGACGAGAGGTCGACTCGATACTCACAAAGGTCCAACAATCGTAAAGTAAGCAGGATGTAAAGAAACTGCAGGCAAGTAAAACAAATAATCAAGCACATCAGTAACCGGCATGAAATAACAATCCCAAATCAAACAAGTTTGGTATCCGCCGTGGTGTACGACCCGATCCCACCCTGGTAGTCTCAATCTCGCCGTGGCATACGACCCGATCCCACCCTGGTAGTCTCAATCTCGCCATAGCGTACGACCCGATCCCACCCTGGTAGTCTCAATCTCGCCGTGGCGTACGACCCGATCCCACCCTAGTAGTCTCAATCTCGCCGTGGCGTATGACCCGATCCCACCTTGGTAGTCTCAATCTCGCCGTGGCGTACGACCCGATCCCATAATATAATCAATCATCAATCTGCCGTGGCGTACGACCCGATCCTATAATATAGTCAATCATCAATTTGTCGTGGCGTACGGCCCGATCCCATAATATAGTCAATTATCAATATGCCGTGGCGTACCGCCCGATCCCATAATATAGTCAATTATCAATCTGCCGTGGCGTACGGCCCGATACCATAATATAGTCAATTATCAATATGCCGTGGCGTACGGCCCGATCCCATAATATAGTCAATTATCAATCTGCCGTGACCCTCTTATCACCCTTAAATCAAGCCAAGTATCACAACGCTCAACAACAACAATACCAAGCACCCAAGTATACAAGTCATAACTATGCTACAACAGAGGAAAACAATGAGCATGATGTGTCCTAGCTACCCGGATGAAACAATAATAGCCACTACATACGGGACTCTCGTCACTCGGTGCGTACTTAGCCCCCAAACAAGATCACATAGCAAACAAGGCTACCTAGAGGGACAACTTCCCTATTACGAGGTTAAAAAGGAGACTCACCTCGATAAAAGCACTCCTCGGACCAAGGATCGGATCAAAGATGCGCTCGAATTTCCGAAACTACTCCTGACAGCTCTCCACTAGCCAAACATAGTATAATTGAGTCAATTCATGCTCTAGGAATAAGAATTAACAAGATATTCCAAAATATAGCATTCTTGAAGAATTTTGAAATTTCGACCCCGAGCCCACGCGTTCGGATTTTGAAAATTCTCGAAGGAATGAATTACCCGAAGCCTAAGGATCGTAATTACATAATTTATTTAGGAATTCATGGCTAAAAAGGAGTAATTCACTAATTATCAAAGCCCTAGAATTTTCTACCCAATTTTCCCATGATTTGATATTTTAATAGGTAACCTAGTTGGAATTCCATAATTAATCCATGAATTTAGAGAGGAAATTACACTAACCTTGAGGAACTTGACCTTGGAGCGCTTTTCCCTAGCTTTGAGGAGCTTTAATGGAGGTTGGGTATTGAAAATGAAGAAGAAAACCCGTAATTGGACATTTAAGTACTGCCCAGGAAAACCTTCACCGCGATCGCGGCATCAATCCTGCGATCGCAGAGACCAAGCTGCCAGACCACTGCGGTCGCGGCTGGAGGTCTGCGATCGCGGAGAACAAATGGCCCTGGGCCCTCAAACAACACTATGCGATCGCATAGTGGGGCCTGCGATCGCGGAGAGTGAGGAGTTAGGCTTATGCGATCGCAGGAGTGAGGTCTGCGATCGCAGAGAGTGGGGGGAGAGACTTATGAGATCGCAGGGTGATGTCTGAGATCGCAGAGCACAAAATTTAGCCCAGAAGAAATCCCTCTCTGCGATCGCAATCATCCCTCTGCGATCGCAGAGAAAGAAACCAGACAAGGATTTTCTGGTTTTTCTAACTTAGCTCCCGGGGGTCTAAAACACCCCCGAGCCCCCCGGAACCCCGTCCAAAAGCCCCGACAAGTCTGTATTCATGATACAGACTCGCTCGAACTTCCGGAACATGAAAAACAACAACGGAACTCAAAATTCAACCCCAAAACCAAACTATTCAAACTTAAGAACTTTGGAATTCTAGAATTCATGGCATTGTGCCAAACGAGTCTATAGTACTCGGAATGACCCCAAATTTTGCGGACAAGTCGTAAATGACTATACGGAACTATTGCCGATCCCGGAATTCCATTCGGACCCCGATAGCATTAAGTCCCGTTCCAGGCCAAATTCTAAACTTAAGGAAATCCTGATTTCCATTTCGGGCGCCGAAACGCTCCCGGGTCATCAGAAACCCGAGCTGGAACATACGCCCAAGTCCAAAATCATCATACGGAGCTACTAGAGCTGTCAGGACTCGATTCCGAGGTCGTTTGCTCAAAATTTTGACCGAAGTCAAACTTGGCAAAATAGGCCAGCCTTAAGGAACCAAGTGTTCCTAAACCATCCAAATCATCCCCAAATCCCGAACCACCCGCTCCCGCGAGTCATAAAGCACGAATAGACGCTATAGAAGGTTTCATTTGAGGAAATGGGATCTTAATACGCAAAACGACCGTCTGGGTCGTTACATTCTCCCCCTTTTAAATAAACGTTCGTCCTCGAACGGGACTAGAATCATACCTGGAGTGCTGAATAGTTGTGGATATCTGCTCCGCATGTCCTGCTCGGACTCCCAAGTCGCCTCCTCAACTGGTTGGCCTCTCCACTGGACCTTAACCGCATAAACTGTCTTAGACCTCAGCTGGCGGTCCTGCCTACCGACAATAGCCATTGGCTCCTCCTCGTAGCCCAACTTCTCATCTAACTGAATAGTGATGTAATCAACCACGTGTGAGAAGTCAGCGTGATACCTCCGAAGCATGGAAACATGAAATACTGGGTGAACTCCTGATAAGGCTGGAGGCAAAGCAAGCTTATAAGCAACCTCTCCAACCCGCTTCAGCACCTCGAAAGGACCTATAAATCTGGGGCTCAGCTTGCCTTTCTTTCCGAATCTCATAATGCCCTTCATCGGCGAGACCTTCAACATAACCTTATCTCCTTCCATGAATGCTACATCACGTGCCCGCTGATCTGCGTAGCTCTTCTGCCTAGACTGTGCTGTACGGAGCCTTTCCTAAATAATCTTTACCTTTTACAAGGCATCTCTGACCAGATGTGTACCGTATAGTTTGGCCTCGCCAGGCTCAAACCACCCAATCGGAGAACGACATCGCCAACCGTATAAAGCCTCGAATGGAGCCATCTCGATGCTGGACTGATAACTATTATTGTATGCAAACTCTGCTAAGGGAAAGAACTGATCCCACTGATGCCCGAAATCAATCACGCAAGCCCTGAGCATATCCTCCAAAATCTGAACTGTACGCTCTGACTGACCATCAGTCTGAGGGTGAAATGCTGAACTGAGGTCTATTTGAGTACCCATCTCGCTGTGCAAAGCTCTCCATAAGTGCGAAGTGAACTGAGGACCCCAATCTGAAATGATAGACACCGGCACACCGTGCAACCGGACTATCTCACGAAGGTAAATCTGAGCCAGCCTCTCTGTAGTATAAGTAGTAGCCACAGGAATAAAATGTGTTGATTTGGTCAGTCTATCCACAATGACCCAAACCGCATAAACCTTCCATAAAGTCCGAGGCAACCCAACCACGAAGTCCATCNCCAGTAGTGCTGCTTCAAATCACGGTACATTTTTGTAGCTCCTGGGTGAATAGAATACCGAGAACTGTGAGCCTCTGCTACAATCCTCTCCCTCAGGCCATCAACATTAGGAACACACAATCGGCCCAGTAGTCGCAGAACACCATCCTCGCCTAAAGTAATCTCCTTGGCCCTGCCCTGGACCACCGTATCCCGTAGCTCTGCTAGACGTGGATCATCAAACTGTCAAGCCTTAATCTCCCCCAATAATGAAGACTGAACAGTCACATGAGCTAGAACTCGACGAGGCTCAGAAAGATCCAATCTCACCAGGCGATTGGCCAAGGACTGAATGTCCCCGGCTAAAGGTCTCTCCTCAGCTGCAATGTAGGCCAAACTACCCATACTAGCTGTCCGCCTGCTCAAGGCATCTGCTACCACATTTGTTTTTCCCGGGTGATGCAAAATAGTGAGATCATAGTCTTTCAACAACTCAAGCCACCTCCGCTGCCTCAAATTAAGGTCCCTCTGCTTGAGTAAGTACTGCAGGCTGCGGTGGTCGGTATAGACCTCACAAGATACACCGTACAAATAATGTCGCCATATCTTCAAAGCATGAACAATCGCCGCCAACTCCAAATCGTGCACAGGGTAATTCTTTTCATGAACCTTCAGCTGCCGCGAAGCATAAGCAATAACCTTGCCATCCTGCATCAATACACATCCCAACCCGACGCGCGAGGCGTCGCAATACACTGTATACACTCCAGACTCAGAAGGCAATGATAACACTGGTGCTGAAGTCAATGCTGATTTGAGCTTCTGAAAGCTCGCCTCACAATCGTCGGACCACTGAAATGGAGCATTCTTCTGAGTCAATCTAGTCAGTGGAGCGGCAATAGAAGAGAATCCCTCCACGAATCGACGGTAATAACCTGCTAAACCCAGAAAACTCCTGATCTCTGAAGCTGACGTAGGACGTGGCCAACTCTGAACTGCCTCAATATTCTGTGGATCAACCTTAAAACCCTCACCTGAAACCACATGCCCCAGAAATGCCACAGACTCCAGCCAAAACTCGCACTTGGAGAATTTAGCATATAGCTTCTGCTCTCGCAAGGTCTGAAGTACAACTCTCAAATGCTGCTCGTGCATTCCCAGGCTCCGGGAGTTTGATCAATATGTCATCAATGAAAACAATAACGAAGGAATCGATATACGTCCTGAACACCCTATTCATCAAGTCCATAAATGCTGCTGGGGCATTAGTCAAGCCAAAGGACATCACTAAAAACTCATAGTGGCCATATCTGGTACGAAATGCAGTCTTCGGGACATCAGAAGCCCGAATCTTCAACTGGTGATAACCCGACCTCAGATCAATCTTAGAGAATACACGAGCACCCTGTAGCTGATCAAACAAATATCAATGCGCGGCAGAGGATACTTGTTCTTTATAGTCACCTTATTCAACTGGCGGTAGTCAATACACATCCGCATAGACCCATCCTTTTTCTTCACAAATAGTACTGGAGCACCCCACGACGACACGCTCAGCCTAATAAACCCCTTGGCCAACAAATCCTCAAGCTTCTCTTTCAACTCTTATAGCTCCTTAGGAGCCATACGATAAGGAGGAATAGAAATAGGCTGAGTATCTGGAGCTAAATAAATGCAGAAATCTATATCTCGATCTGGAGGCATGCCTGGAAGATCTGAAGGAAACACATCCGGAAACTCTCGAACGACAGGTACTGAATCAAGTGTAGGAGACTCGGTGGTGGTGTCCCGCACATAAGAAAGATAAGATAGACACCCTTTCTCGACCATGTGCCGAGCTTTCATGAAGGAAATGACCCGGCCGAAGGCACTAACTGAAGCACCCTTCCACTCTAACCTAGGTGACTCAGGCATGGCTAATGTAACTGTCTTGGCATGGCAATCCAGGACATCATGATGAGGGGATAACCAATCCATGCCCAAGATGACCTCGAAATCAACCATATCAAGCAACAACAGGTCGGCTCTAGTCTCAAACTCACAGAAGGTAATCACACAAGACCGGTAGACCCGGTCTACCATTACAGAGTCACCCACAGGAGTGGATATATACAAGGGAGAACCCAAAGACTCTCAACTAACATCCAGAGAATGGGCAAATAATGCTGAAACATAAGAATATGTAGACCCTAGATCAAATAGCACTGAAACCTCTCTACCACAGACCGAAATAATACATGTAATCACGGCGTCTGATTCCACTGCGTCTGCCCTGGCTGGAATAGCATAAAATCTGGTTGGAGCACCCGTTGACTGAGCTCCCCCAGGACGTATTGGAGCTGAACGACCCCTTCCTGACTGGCCTCCCCCTCTAGGACGACCCCTACCAATCTGACCTCCACCCCTAAGTGGTCGTGCTGCTGGCGCTGTAATCATAGGCTGCTGGCTCTGCTGCACGGCCTTGCCCCGATACCTGGGACAAAACCTCCATGCGTGTCCCAGATCCCCACACTCGAAGAAACTCCTTGGCACTACTGCTTGCTGCCCTGAAGAGGAGGAACCCTGACTAGCTAAAGAGTAGTGTGAATCCCCTAGTAAAGCACTAGGATAAGAACTGGAGGATCTCTGATAGCTAGAATAACTGCTGGGCGCATTCTGAATGGCTGAAGGATGATAGGAGCGCTCTGGCATGGCGCTAATTTAGGGCCTGACTGGAACAACCCTAGGAGGTACTAGAGGTGCTGAATAGGAAGTCTTGTTGAACTGGACACCTCCGTACTGACCCCTGGCCCTAGCTGGAGCCCCTCTGAAGTCGCTTACAAACCTGGCCCTCTTGTCCTGCTGACCCTGCTCCCTGCCCCTCACACGGTAACCCTCGATACGTCGAGCTATCTCGACTACGAGATGATATGGGGTACCCATCTCTACCTCTCTGGCCATGGAAGTCCTGATTCCCGGATGTAAGCCTGCCACAAACCGTCGAACCCTCTCAGCATCTGTGGGTAATATCATGAGAGCATGGCGAGACAACTCTGAGAACCTGGCCTCATAATCTGAGACAGATATCTGCCCCTGCTCTAACCTCTCAAACTGACCCCAAAGCTCCTCCCTCTCAGATGGTGGAATGTATCTGTCCAAAAATAACTGAATAAACTGCTCCCAAGTAACCGGTGGTGACCCTGTTGGCCTATTGAGAACATATGACTGCCACCAGCGGCTAGCTCTGCCCTCAAGCTGAAATGTCGTGAAATCTACAATGTGTGACTCTAATATCCTCATGTTGTGCAGTCTGTCCCTGCACCTCTCGATAAAATCCTATGCATCCTCTCCTCGCTCACCCCCGAAGGTCGGAGGGCGAAGCTGGGTCCACCTACCCAGCAACTTCTACTGGTCTATCTCCTCAACTGACCTGGGCTCCGGTGCTGCCACCCCAGGCTGAACCCCAACCCCTGGTGGAATATCTGGAGTATGATGTACTGCTGCTGCTGGTCCTGTAGCCTGGGTGGTAGGGGTCTGAACTCCCCCTCGTGCCTGCAAAGCAGCAGGATTTGATGGGAGTACACCCGTCTGTGACATAGTATCCATGAACCTCAGCATACGGCCCATGACCTCTTGGAAGCCCGGCGCCTTCATAAAATCAGCGGGTGGTGGAGCTACTGGAGGCAGCTCATCCTGCTCCTCAACATAAGGATCCTCAACTGGTGCAACCGGTACCGCTCTGGGACGCCCTCGCCCCCTACTACGAACAGAAGCCCTACCCCTTCCCCTACCATGGCCTCGAGCTGCGGGGGTAGCAGCTTCTCCTAGATCAGGAACATGTGAAGCACGCATCCTCACCATCTGTGAGAGAATATAAGAACAGGTTTGAGTACATCATCGTTTGCACGATCAGATATGAACAAAAGGAGTTTCTTAACACCCTATAGCCTCTTTAAGATAAGTACAGATGTCTCCGTACCGATCCGCAAGACTCTACTGGGTTTGCCCGTGACTCGTAAGACTACGTGAACCTAAGGCTCTGATACCACATTGTGATGACCCAAATCCCTAATTCAGGTCACGATGGCGCCCAACAGCGGGGTTAGGCAAGTCGATATAACTTTCACTAGGTGATACCCTTCCCATTCGATCAACAGGTCAATGATTACCAGTTTAAAACAACTAACATGATGCTATCCTTGAGTGAAAGTAAAGTCATAGTAAGTATAAAGCCGAAATAAAACATACATATTGATACACATCCCAAAACCTCAAAAGTATAAACACCGCGTGTGTGCCAGGAGCTAGTGTCACGAGTGTCACGGGCAACTACTGAATATACAATGACTACAACATATACAGGGTCTCAGTCTGAGTGAAATAGACAGAGAACATAACAAAGAAACTCCCGGACGCTGCTAGGAAGTCATCAGGAAAGCAGCTCACCGTGAAGTATGACCACGCTATCAGTATCTGGCACCGGCCTGAAAATCAGATGGACCAGCCTCCGGACCTGTACAGTCAAGTACAGAAAAAGGAAAGAAAGTGCAGCATGAGTACATATATATAAATATGTACCCAGTGAGTATCCCGTCTAATCTCGAAGAAGTAGTGACGAGAGGTCGACTCGATACTCACTAAGGTCCAACAATCATAAAGTAAGCATTATGTAAAGAAACTGCAGGCAAGTAAAATAAATAATCAAGTACATCAGTAACCGTCATCAAATAACAATCCCAAATCAAAAAAAATTGGTATCCGCCGTGGCGTACGACCCGATCCCGCCCTGGTAGTCTCCATCTCGCCGTGGCGTACGGCCCGATCCCACCCTGGTAGTCTGAATCTCGTCGTGGCGTACAGCCTGATCCCACTCTGGTAGTTTCAATCTCGCCGTGGCGTACGGCCCGATCCCACCCTGCTAATCTCAATCTCGCCGTGGCGTACGACCCGATCCCACCCTGGTAGTCTCAATATCGCCGTGGCGTACGACCCGATCCCATAATATAATCAATTATCAATCTGCCGTGGCGTACGACCCGATCCCATAATATAGTCAATCATCAATCTGCCGTGGCGTACGGCCCGATCCCATAATATAGTCAATTATCAATCTGCCGTGGCGTACGGCCCGATCCAATAATATAGTCAATTATCAATCTGCCGTGGCGTACGACCCGATTCCATAATATAGTCAATTATCAATCTGTTGTGACCCTCTTATCACCCTTAAATCAAGCCAACTATCACAACGTTCAAAGATAACAATACCAAGCACCCAAGTATACAAGTCATAACTATGCTACAACAGAGGAAAACAATGAGCATGCTGTGTCCTAGCTACCCGAAAGAAACAGTAATAGCCACTACGTACGGACTCTCGTCACTCGGTGCGTACGTAGCCCCCAAACAAGATCACATAGCAATCAAGACTACCTAGAAGGACAAATTCCCTCTTACGAGGTTAGAAAGGAGACTCACCTCGATAAAAGCACTCCTCGGACCAAGGATCAGATCAAAGATGCGCTCGAATTTCCGAAACTACTCCTGATTGGCTTTCCACTAGCCAAACATAGTATAATTGAGTCAATTCATGCTCTAGGAATAAGAATTAACAAGATATTCCAAAATATAGCATTCTTGAAGGTTTTTGAAATTTCGACCCCGAGCCCACGCGTTCGGATTTTGAAAATTCTCGAAGGAATGAATTACCCGAAGCCTAAGGATCGTAATTACATAATTTATTTAGGAATTCATGGCTAAAAAGGAATAATTCACTAATTATCAAAGCCCTAGAATTTTCTACCCAATTTTCCCATGATTTGATATTTTAATAGGTAACCTAGTTGGAATTCCATAATTAATCCATGAATTTAGAGAGGAAATTACACTAACCTTGAGGAACTTGACCTTGGACAGCTTTTCCCTAGCTTTGAGGAGCTTTAATGGAGGTTGGGTATTGAAAATGAAGAAGAAAACCCGTAATTGGACATTTAAGTACTGTCCAGGAAAACCTTCACCGCGATCGCAGAGACCAAGCTGCCAGACCACTGCGGTCGCGGTTTGAGGTCTGCGATCACGGAGAACAAATGGCCATGGGCCCCCAAACAACACTATGCGATCGCATAGTGGGGCCTGCGATCGCGGAGAGTGAGGAGTTAGGCTTATGAGATCGCAGGAGTAAGGTCTGCGATTGCAGAGTGTGAGGGGAGAGACTTATGCGATTGCAGGGTGATGTCTGCGATCGTAGAGCACAAAATTTAGCCTAGAAGAAATCCCTCTCTGCGATCGCAGAGAAGGAAACCAGACAGGGATTTTCTGGTTTTTCTAACTTAGCTCCCGGGGGTCTAAAACACCCCTGAGCCCCCCGGGACCCCGTCCAAAAGCCACGGCAAGTCTGTATTCATGATACGGACTCGCTCGAACTTCTGGAACATGAAAAACAACAACGGAACTCAAAATTCAACCCCAAAACCAAATTATTCAAACTTAAGAAATTTGGAATCTAGAATTCATGGCATTGCGCCGAACGGGTCTATACTACTCGGAATGACCCCAAATTTTGCAGACAAGTCGTTAATGATTATACGGAACTATTGCCGGTCCCGGAATTCCATTCGGACCCCGATAGCATTAAGTTCTGTTCCAGGCCAAATTCAAAACTTAAGGAAATCCTGATTTCCATTTCGGGCGTCGAAATGCTCTCGGGTCATCAGAAACTTGAGCCGAACATACGCCCAAGTCCAAAATCATCATACGGAGCTACTGGAGCTGTCAAGACTCGATTCCGATGTCGTTTGCTTTAAATGTTGACCAAAGTCAAACTTGGCCAAATAGGCCTGCCTTAAGGAACCAAGTGTTCCTAAACCATTCAAATCATCCCCAAATCCCAAACCACCCGCTCCCGTGAGTCATAAAGCATGAATAGACTCTATAGAAGGTTTCATTTGAGGAAAAGAGATCTTAATACGTAAAACGACCGGCTGGGTCGTTACAGTAGTTAAACTAGGCGTCTTAAACAAATGCAAACAACATCCTAGAGCATGGTATCTAATATTCACATACACATGGCATAACTTAAGAATGCATAGAATTTCCTAAGGCATGATTTCTAAATGCACACGGGAGTTACAGAATTGTTAAAGCATGATTTCTTAATGCACACAAGTGTAACAGTTTTTATGTTAATGTTATTTATTGTCCTAGAAGCAGGACCTCTAAGTGATAATCATAAACATGGATTAGTGGTAGATGAGATGCCGAAACAGTAAATATGAAATCCTAGGAACATGATATCTCGTGCATGTCTGGCATGATTTGGATGAGCATATTAGTCTTAAACATGGATTCTAATGCAAATATAAGGAATGTAAAGCCTATGACATGCTTTCTACACAATGACATTAATATGATTATATAGCTACCCTCCCCATTTCACTAGCCATCCCTAATATTTGTTTACAATAATTATTACAAACCAGCAGCTGAATGAATTACATAAATCAAAAAAACCAAAAAAATCAAACTATAGGGAGCCTGAAGCAGGCCCAAGTGTATCCTGAGGATACCAGATTTACCATTCCCTCAAATGCCCAAAGTTTCATAGCCATTCTCATGTTCGGGTGTGTCAGAGTTTCATAAGGACCTCAAGGATCCCGGGCAGTGCTTACACCCAAACTTTCATAACAGGAACGGAGTAAGTGCCGTGTGGAAGGGCCATCCCCAGTGTGTCATAGTTCAGAGGGATCCCAAGGTAGTCACACACTGGAGGGGCAGAACCTAAGGACTTAAGAGTAGAGTGAGAGTGCTTGACATAGTTTTGAAAATGTTTAGATAGGAAAACAGTACTGAAAAAGGATCCAGTTGAGTGAAGAAGTCTTAAAAATAGGAGTTGTTTAGTAGTAAAATAAGTTAAGTAAGGATAGTGTAAACACTCGAGGAATCAAACAAAACAGAAGAATAACTCAAATCAAACATGTTCAAAAACAATCTCTCACACATGGATAATGGGAGTTGGGGATAGATACAACATATATAGTGAAGCACATAACTAACAGAAGCACAAAAGCTTTTTTAAGAGTTTATGGGATTAGGGGATAACTAATAATACATACATAGCACAAGTGTATGAACTTCAGAACCAACAATGAGGACATAGTTGGCAGAGTTAAGCATAGAATCAGAACAACTTGGGATAACAAATTAATTTTTTGCAAAAACAGGTGCATACCAGAAACTAGGTAACAAACAGACAACATTCAAACCTATATAAATAGCGTAGAGCCAATTTAATACATAATACAAAGGAATGGAGAGGTTCATAACATGCTGATTAATAGTTTAATTAAGATAGAATTAACATGCTAAGTGAAAACATGCTAACTACATATTGAAAAGCTTCCGAATATCAGATATAGACTAGTAATCAGTAAACTACAGCAGTAAGAAAACACATAGAGTTTGGAACTTGGATTTAAATCAGAACATACCAGTTAAGGAGAGTAGACACAATGTGAAGGGCATTAGAGTGCAATAAATAGCCTTGACTTACAACCGGGCTAGTTTCAGTAATAGTAGCAAGTAACAAGAAAGAGTAGAAAAACTTTAAGTGTGGGGGAGTTTGTGAACTAATGTGTTCGTGTCTGTAATGAAAAGAGAAGAAAGTATATATAATAGTTTGAAAGCTAGGTAAATAAGGTAAGAATCAAGTTGTTCAGCAATTGTAAAGCCACATAATCAATTAGAAGCAGAAAATGGTCGAATCTTCCCTTAATTAAGGGAGTGACTTACCAACAGCAGAAAGCAGGTAATAATTTAAAGAAAGAATTCAAAAAAGCCATAGGTACAAAATAAGTAATTAGGGGTAAATACATAAAGTTCCAATTAAAGAAATAACAGTAAGAATAAATTAATAATACATTCAACCACATAGTAAGGTAAAAAATAATTTAAAGTTTGTAAAAATAGGAAAAATAGCCGGAAATCAGTGTAAGAATACCAACACAGTAAATCAAGGATTCACGAATAAATAATAGTACTGATATTAAGGGAAATAGTATAGACTTCCATGAATAAAACCAATAAACGGAGTATAAACAGAAAGAACCAAATAGGAAACCCCAATAAGATATCACCAGAGTGAAAATCATAAAATACTCTAATTAATCGAAGCATATTCATGATAATCAAACATACAAACAAATCGAATGAACAAACAGTAAAGACGAACTCAGAATCCAAGACTAAAGCCAAAATTAGGGGTTTTCAACATAACTAGTTAGGTTTAAAGGGAAAGCTTAACAAAAAACCGATTAGACACTCAGGAATCAGAGAACAATACTTAAAAATCAAAATCGTTCTTGAAGAAAGTTTCAGAAACCCTAGTTGTGAAAATAAATGAAGCGACGCTTTGAAAATCGAAAGGTCTCAATAAAACAAGCAAAGAAATAGTTCAAATATTCTTAGATCTGTAATAGATCTAAAGAGTTAAGAGAGGGAATTAGGGTTTTGAGAAAAATAACCCAGAGATAGAGAGACCGGCTTAGAAATCATAGGTCTAACAAGAAAATAGGACGATCTTACTCAATCGAGCCATGGTGGCCCGAGGATGGTGAGAACAGACCCAGGGGTGAGTGGACCGGTCACTGGTCCCTTGAAGACCCCAAAGATAGTAGAACCCGGTCATGGGAGAGCCATTGAGGCTGGGAACGGTGGTGAGCCACCATTGTTAACGACGAGCAAGCAACAGGGTATTAGGGTTAGCGCAGAGAGAGTTTGAGAGAGAAGGATAGGGGTGACGACGGAGAGGGTGAGAGGGAATGAGGGGTTTGGGGGTAGGTCATTAGGTTAATTAAGGAAAGTCTAAAACTGGACCGTTGATAAAAAATGATCAACGGCCAGGTTTTGGGCAGATTGGGTCGGGTAGGATTTAGGAATTGGGCCTGGGTCTTTGGGCTAGCGTAGTTAGGTGATTTGGGCTGGTTTCAATGGGTTATAATTGAAATGAAATGGGGCTATTTGTTAAATAACAAGAAAATTTAGTTAAAACAATTTTTATAAAATAGTTACTAATTATAAAAATGAATTTCATGCATAGAAATATTTCAAAAATGATTATTTGGTATTTCAAAATACAAAAGACTAATTTATGGTAAACAATAGTACAAAATTATATACATGGGCTATAATTGCAAAGTTATTGCAATTATAGACAAAAGGTACCAATTTGGCTAATTATGAAATAATTTGGTCTTAATAGGACCATAAATAATAAATTAAATCAGGTTATGTTTTTGAAATTATTTGTCATGCAAATGTTTAATTATTTATTGGAAATAAAATACTGGACAAATTAATAAAAATGTAAAAAAATTATGAATAAATACCAATTGGTATTGATGCATGATTTTGAAGGTATATATGCAATTAAAAAATATATGGGAAAACATTGGGTATCAACAACGGGCATGTTGTGTGGATCAAGTTTCACGCCGCAATAATGTCATGTTTGGATCGGGTTGCGCGCCACAATAGTGATATCTTGGATCGAGTTGCATAGTGCAATAGTGAGATGTTTAGTATAGTTCCTTATTTTTATATTGTGTGCTTTGTTTTTTATTTCTGAGATATGTTCATGGCATCTATTTGGTCGTTTTATTCGTTACGCATGCTCGGTAATTCCTGGTCAGAGTTTGTTCTTCCTTATGAGTGATATATGGGTTGTAGCTTGTGAGCAAACTGATGGCTTATTGACCGAGCAGCCTGTACTAGGCGAGACATGATCATTGGACCTGAGATCAATGCGAACGCATTTAGGTAGGGTATAGTAAAGAGAATATATCGTTATTTAGTTCAGAATGAGATAATGGTTCTTATCAGGTTAAAAGACCCCATTATTTATTGTTTTGGCAGGTGGTTATGAGTTTTTACACATCTATTTTGTCGTGTTGGTATGGCAATAGTTTGAACAGGGCTTACCTGTGTTATGAGGCGTATTGCGGGCATCCGATTCGTGAAATTTAAGCTACTGTGGTCGTAAGATGTTATTATGGGCATGTGAATCAGGCGGTGCATGATGTGAATTCAGCTAAGGTGTATGATCATATTTTGGTACGGTGTGTAGTGATTGCTACAGTATTCATCATTTAGAATCAGGTCTTGTAGAAGAATTCGGAGGTTGGAATTTGGTTCTAAGTCTTATTGACTAAATAAAAGGGAGGATCTGCAGTCTGGCTCGAGCTAATATACTCACATATATTGTGGTGGCACGGATAGGTGCACGAGGTTTTAAACAATAATTTTGGAGAACTTCGGAACAATTCTTGGCACGTTCGAGGACGAACATATGTTTAGGTTGGGGGGGGGGGAATGTAACGACCCGACCGGTTGTTTTGAGCTATAGCACGTCGTTCGGCGGGTTGAGTCCTCAAGTAGCTTCACTTCATGTTTTATGACTTGTACGTGTGGTCGGAATTGAATCCCGTGAAGTTCGGAGTTGATTCGGATGGAAAATTCTCAATTCGGTAGCTTTAAGTTGGAAGAGTTGACTAGGGTTTGACTTTTGAGTAAATGACCTCGAAATCGAGATTTGAAGGTTCCAATAGGTTCGTATGATTATTTTGTACTTAGGCATATGTTCTGATATAGTATCGGTGTGGTGCGGAAGCATTTAGACGCTTATTATGGAACGTAAGCATTTTGAAAATTTAAGAACTTCTAAAGTTTGATATGAAGTGAAATTTTAGTGTTATCGACGTCCGTTTGGGGTTCCGAGATTCGGAATAGGTTCGCATCGTGATTTTGTGACTTGTGTATAAAGTTTGGAGTCAATCGGGATTGTTTAAGTATGAACTGGACGCGTTGTGGAAGTTTGAATGTTTGAAGAAAGATTTCGATCATCGATTCTTAGTTTCAATGTTGTTTGGTGTGATTTGAGGCCTCAAGCAAGTCGGTGTCTTGTTTTGGGACTGGTTGATGTGATTGGACAGGGTCCCCGCGGCCTCGGGTGTGTTTCCAGATGGTTTCAGACCAAGTTTTTCTGATTTGCAGATGTTGGTGCTGGTGTCTGGTTTTGTTCTTCACGAACGCAAAGGGTTTCACGCGTTCGTGAAGAATGATTTTGGAGTAGTGGATTTTTGTTTTTCACGAACGCGACAAAAGGGTCGCCAACATATAATAGAACCTTGGGCAGCCTACGCGAATGCGACGTGGAGGTCACGAACGCGAATAAAGAAGGGGAGCTGGAGGCCTGGAGGTATTAAGACTTCGTGGACACGGCTGTGTGACCACGAATGCAAAGCATCAGGACCTAGAAGCATCGTGAACATCACGTAGGTGACGGGAACATGAAGAGGAATTTTAGAGGCAGTGACTTTCAGTCTTCGCGATCACAAAGAAGAACGGGCCTGGGTAGACTAGGTTTTATACGGGATTTGGCCCTTTTTCTTTCATTTTCACTTGGTTGGGGTGATTTTTGGAGAGCTTCAATGGAAAATTTTCATCATCTATTGCAAGGTAAGTAATTCCCGCATATTGTTACCTAACTATATGGATTCGACAAGGATTTAAACATGGAAATTAGTATAAATTGTGAGATTTTGAAAGAAAGCAAGAAACTGGTATTTTGGATTTTTACCACGAAGCCGGACATGGAATTAGGCACAAATAAAATATTTGATTTCGTAATGTTATGGGTAAATTTATCTTCAAAAAAAATTCGGAATCCGGGCACCTGGGCCCCAGGGTAAACTTTATTGACTTTTCGAGCGGAGTTGGGAATAATTATGAATTTTTAAATTGTATGTAGTGGAGTATATTTTGATTGATTTGCATGTTGTTTGACTAGTTTCGGAACATTTCGCTTTGAATTAAGGAGCTAGAGTGGCTTTGGAGCCGGTTAGTGGAACTTCAGAGCAAGGTAAGTCTCATGTCTAACCTTGTGAGGGGGAAACTACCCCCCGGGTAATGTTATTGTTATGTGCTACTAGTTGTGGGTGCTACATATGCACGATGTGATGAGAGTACGTACATAGCTAAAGCATGTTTATGTCCGGGTAGACTCAGGACTTTATCATGTAATAATAGAATTATTTGAACTCATACTGATGGCTTAATTAATTCAATCTACAACTGAAATTGACTTAGAAATATATGTATATATTAGGCCAAGCCTTATCAACTTGAGTTGTTGGCAAGTTATTTTTAAAACGGTAACAATTATATTAATTTTGTGCTCATGCACTGTTTTGTAAGCACGTGTGTTATAACTCGGTAATTTCTTTCCTTTCTTGTGGAGCGGGCCGAACGCCTCAACAGTATAATAGATACATCTATGGTTCTGTCATAACCCAAAATACTAGTCGTGATGGCACCTAACCTCACCCGCTAGGTAAGACAATTAACAACCATCCAATTCCAATGATATTTAATAAGACAATTAAGTAAATAAATTATCTGAATCTTATACATTTCCGAAGGACTGGTAGTACAAATCATGAGCTTCTAAGATTAAAATTTACAATGCTGGTGTCTGTCAGAATAATACATGAACATATTTTTCATAAGTCTAGAGCTACCATGAACAAGAGGTAGCTATAACCAGAACGCACGTACATCTTCAAATCCAGCTCCCGTCGATCATAGCAACGTCAGCAGGTAAAATTTTCATGCAAGGTGCAGAAGTGTAGTATGAGTACAACCGACCCCATGTACTCAATAAGTAACAAACCTAACCGTAGGTTGAAAGTACTGACGAGCTGGAACATAGGTCGGAGTCCGACAACAATAACCAACAATATATAACAACATAATGAAAGTAATAAAATAAGTAACTCAGATATAAAATTCTCATCTCGTTCACAGTTTAGAAAGATAGGCATGCTTTCAGAGTTTATCAATGAAACCCAAATCCTTTACCGAAATCGCCAAAAATATGTGTAAGTTTGAAAACTGTAATTTTCCGAAAAAGCTTTCAACAAGTAAATGTTTCATTTTCAAATGTCATGAGGAAAATGCATCTCTATGCCTACATGTCAATATGCAGGTGAAATCATGAATGTCACCAAAATCGGAGTAGCAGAAAGAAATGCACCTATATGCCTGTATCTCGAGTACGCATGTCAAATGCAATGTATCTCAGTGATGAACTCATGTACTCACACTATTAGAGTACTCAATCTCACTCTCTCACACTTTCCACTCGTCATGCTCAATCACTCGACAGACTCAGACTCAGTCACTCAGTACTGAACATGGCAATCCAGCCAAACATAACATGAAATTGACTAAATCACAATTTACACGGTGCACGCCCACACGCCCGTCACCTAGCATGCGCGTCACCTCAACAAGAATAATATAACATGTAATTTGAGGTTTCATACCCTCAACACAGAGATTAGAAGTGTTACTTACCTTGAACAAGCCAAATCAAATACCGAGCAAGCCAAACGATAATCCAAAAATGCCATCTCGCGCGTACTAACCTCCAAACGGCTCGAAACTAGCGAAAAGACACTCAAATACATAAAATAATGCCAAGGGAAACAAACCCAATCAGTAAAGGTCGAATCTTAATCAATATTCCAAAATCGACCAAAAAGTCAAATGCGGACCCGCGCATCGGAACCCGATTAAACTCACAAAATCCGACAACCCATGCAATTAAAATTCCAACCATACTAGTTTCAATCAAATATTGCTCCGAATCGATGTTCAAAACTCAAAAAGTCACTTTATGAAATTTTAGACAAAACCCCCAAATTTCACTTTGAAATCATCAATCAAATGCCAAAAACGAAGATGGATTCATCAAATATAACAAAAATCGACTATAGAACACTTACCCAATCCATATGGTGAAACTCACCTCCAACAATTGTCCAAATTCGAGCTCCCCTACTCAAATATTACCAAATGAACAAAACATCGATATAAAGTATTTTTGCCCAGTTGTTCTACTCTTTTTGTGTGACAAATCACATCGGAACTCACTTTTGATGCCTCAAATGGATTCCTTACGCGATTTGAGTCAAGTTAGGCTTTTGAATCACTCCATTTGACCTTATAATGAAGGAGATATGTTAGTTTCAATATTTAAAAATACTGTAGATTTTTAAATACGAAGTCAATGACACTTTCGAAATTAATCTGAAAAATTTTGGCAACCCAATTCTTAGTAAAATGACCTTAAAGGTCACATATAATGTCCAAGACGATTCTTTTTGCTATGACTCGATAAATACGATACGGATCTAATACTTCAATCAAAACAGAAATCAGAGCTCCTTTTTTTTAATGTGGTACCATTTATGCTTGAAGAAATGACGTCGAAACATAAGAAAAACGAGCGCAACACAATTCAAACATATCCGAAACTCACTCGAGCCCGTCGGGACCCCATACGAACATACCAAAAAGTCCCATAACATAACACGGACCTACTCGCGTCATCAAATCACGCATAACAACATCGAAACGACGAAACACACCTCAAATCAAACTAAATGAACTTTCGACTTCCAAAAACTCGCGCTGAAACATATCAAATCACGTCTGATTGACCCCAAGAGAAGTGCAAATGCTCAAAATGACCGGTTGGGTCGTTACATTCTCCCCCACTTAAACATATGTTCGCCCTCAAACATGCCAAGAGTTGTTCCTAAGTCGTCAAACCTTCATGTAACCTTACCATGCACATACGGGGGGAGGGGGGGTGATCCCTCTGCACCCTATTCCATATTGGCCCGACAACACAACATAACTGAAGATTATTACTTCAACCTTAGTCCATAAACCACTGAATCCAATTTTCAACATTCGGAATTTTGCTACAACACACGAACTTCGCATCTACACACTTTATAAGTCTGAAGAAGTTGTATAAAACCACAACCACAACCCAAGATGTAATCACCCGACATACCACATGACTCGCATACTCGTAGCAAAATTTCTGATCACACTAGCTGCTCCAAACAACCAAATACCGGTAATAAACCTTATGTCAAACAAAACCTTTTTCTAAAACCTTTGTACACTGCCAATGATAAAATAAACACGCAGAAACTCGTAACCACTTATCAAACCAACCAGTCATGGAACTCTCCATCCTTCGAAAAGAACTATAACTAATTTCTAAGCAGTCTTGCATGTTTAGAACCATGCCCAAAATTAATTATGATAGTATCCATTCTAGGTCTAATGACCTCATATACTCAAACACAACCACTCTATTGACATGCCACACATATACTACACAGAGCCACAAACTGTGCAATCAATGCACCAATACGCAACAATTCAAACGCACTCAATCATGAAAAATGACTCAAACGAGAGAACCATCTCGTAGGCTCAACA
Source organism: Nicotiana undulata (assembly GCA_005239495.1). Classification (NCBI taxonomy): domain Eukaryota; kingdom Viridiplantae; phylum Streptophyta; class Magnoliopsida; order Solanales; family Solanaceae; genus Nicotiana; species Nicotiana undulata. Next base: position 805 of record ML258046.1, on the reverse strand, counting down.
ATTACCACCACAACACAATGCGAAAAATCCATCACGTGGCGTAGAACCATAACACACGAATCTAACACAAAGGACCATATCTCAACACAACTCTGCCACAATGAGCGACTCCATCCAAACACTGGCCCATATGAGATTCCTTGACCCGCCATGCTCAAAATCTGTCACGACCCGAAATCCCACCTTCGGGCCATGACTGCGTCTAATGTTGAACCCGCTAGACAAGCCAACGTTTGAACTAGATAAAATTCATTAACAACTAACACAGATAAAATAACTAAAGCATCGATGGTCAACAATATGAAGGTTAACAAATAGCCAAAAATAACATAGCAATTGCGACGTAAAACCATATACAAATCCCAGAACTGGTGTCACATACTCACGAACTGTCTAAGAGATTACTAAAAACAAAGGTCTGAAAATAAGTACATAGGACTGTCTTTGAAATATAAAGTAAGACAGAGCTGAAAATGAAGAGTAGAACGTGACGCCAAGGCCCATGAACGTCTGCGGGTCTACCTCGATGTCTCCTGTAAGAACTGATGAGATGCTCTGACCGTCAGTGATCACCGGGTCGGGCTGCGTAGTCTGCACAACATAAAGAAGTGCAGGTGTAGCATCAGTACAACCGACCCCATGTACTGAGTAAGTGTCGAGCCTAACCTCGACGAAGTAGTGACGAGTCTAGGACCAACAACAACATATGTACCTATGCAATTTTATATAATAACAGGAAACTTGACGACAGAATTAAGCAAGTAAGACAGATACGGGAAGAACATGCTGGGGTAATAGGGGCGAC
>ML258045.1:0-21437 GCA_005239495.1 Nicotiana undulata | reverse complement strand
GGGAGTTTTCATGAACATTGTAGTTGTGAACTACGAGGATGCGAGCAAAGCTAGTAAGGTGTTAGTATATGTCATGATTCAGTCGTTATGAACGTTCAGAGAGTTATCTACTTGTTGTGGGAGACCAGAGTTGACTTAGAGTTATTGGTAGGCCAGTATGGGTATTGCAGGATTGAGACATATTGGTTATGTTCTTTCTGGTTCAGGTGGCATTGCATCGTCCGATTTTCCCGTGGTTATGGCAATGCGCTTTGAGTAATTGATGTCTAATTTCACATGGTTATTGATTTTGAGCAAGGTGGCTTGGAGTATGTCATGTGGTCTAGCGGTTGGATGGGATCACGCTTTGCAGCTCAGTTAGGTAGAGGTATGATACTTGGTGTCGGATTTGTGCGATATGGTTTCATGATGTGTATCAGGCTTTTAGCATGATGTAGTAATGGAAAGAGAAATAGCAGGATAGTCCTCTCGTGTGAGTCTTCTCTATTTTATGAATTGAGCTCTTAGGATGTTGTTATTGAGTGCACGAGTTGCACAAGTATGGCTATGGATGGTATTGATGTTGAGCGGGCGAATGGTTGCTGGTTTCTACATGTTTGTTTCATCATCGGCACCATATGAAGGTGTTAAAGCAAGGCTTTGTTTGATAAGAGGTTATTTACCGGTGTTGGGTTGTTATGAGCAACGATTGGGATTAGGAGTCATCGCTATGAGTGTTGAGTCACGCGGTATATTATGTGACTTCATTTTGTGTTGCGGATATGGCTTGATACAGCGTGTTCAGACTATTTCATCTTATAGTTGTGGGATTAGAACTTGTAAATCATTCCATAGGTGGAAATTTAGTTCTAAGGTTTATGGGTCAGAATCGAACTTCGAAATTTCAACTATGTTGTGCTATTAGACCTATATGGGGTAAGGTGACATGGAATCACCTCCGAATATGTGCATGGTAGGTTACACAACAATTTTGGTGGTGTTTGGAACAGTTCTTGGCACATTCGAGGACGAATGTGTGTTTAAGTGAGGGAGAATGTAACGACTCGACCGGTCGTTTTGAGCTCTAGTGCGTCGTTCAGCGGTTGGAAGTCATGAACATCTTCATTTCAGGTATTATGACTTGTGCATATTGTCGGAGTTGCGATTCAGGAAGTTCGAAGTCAAATTGGAAAGAAAATTCTCATTTCGGAAGCCTTAAGTTGAAGAAATTGACTAAGATTGGAATTTGGAGTAAACGACCTCGAAATCAGGATCCGAAGGTTCCAGCATGTTCGTATGATGATTTCAGACTTGGGCAAATGTCCGGATCGGGTTTTGGATAACCCAAGAGCATTTTGGTGTATATTGTGGAAGTCAGCATTTTTGAAGGAATTTCCTAAGTTTGGCTGGAAGGCATTTCAGCGTTATAGATGTTCGTTTGGGATTCCGAGTCTGGGAATAGCTCCGTATGGTTATTCTGGAGTTGGGAGCGTGATCGGAAGTGAATTCGGATGTCCGTAGGTTATTTTGAAGTCATTTGGCTAAAGATAGAAATTTGAAGGTTTTGAAGAATCCGACCGGAAGTGGAAAATTTTGATATCGGGGTCGGAATGCGATTCCGGAAGTTGGAGCAGGTCCGTAATGTCGAATATGACTTGTGTGCAAAATTTGGGGTCAATCAGACGGGATTAGATAGGTTTCGGCATCGAATATAGAAGTTTAAAATTTCAAAGTTCATACAGTTTGGATTGGAGTACGATTCGTGGTTTCGGCGTTGTTTGATGTGATTTGAGACCTCGAGCAAGTCCGTGGGGTGTTATGGGACTGAGTCGTGTGATTGGACGGGGTCCCGGAGGCCTCGGGTGTGTTTCGGGGTGGTTTCGGATCATTTCAGACTGTTTTGAGATGGCTATTGCTGGTGTATGGTGTTGTTCTTCGCGTTCGCGGGGACCCCTTCGCGTTCGCGAAGAAGGAAAATATCTGCTGCGCAGGTCTGACTTCGGAGGATCATATCTCACAATCTATAATGGATTTTGAGATGATGTAAAAATGAAAGTTGTAGCCATTTGTGTCTAGTTTCTATAAATGTAAACCATTTGGCATTTAGAGTTTTGTGGAAAACGTTATGACTATTATACTAGAGGCTGGTTGAGAAGAGTAAATAGGGAACCTGGAATTTTTGTTCTATGCGTTCGCGGTGGTATACCGCGTTCGCGAAGAGTAAATGGGGGAGCTGGAGTTTTTGTTCTATGCGTTCGCGGCCGGGTATCGCGTTCACGATGAAGGATTTACCTGGGCATATTTAAATAAACCCTCCGCGACTTAAACCTTATTTTTCACCATTGTTGTACAGAAAATAGCTTTTGGGGACGATTTTGAAGAGGGAAATCCTTGTTCTTCATAGAGGTAAGTATTTTGATCATTAAAACTCGATTATGGATGATTATAGAACATAAAACCAGTGTAAATTCATGGAAAATCAGTAGAAAAATTGGGTTTTAGGGCTTGAGATTATGAGACCTTTAAGGGTCGATTTGAGGGGTCAAACGAACTCCGATTTTAGTGTTCTTTATATGTACGGACTCGTGAAAGGACGAAGAACACTTTTGTATAAAAATTTATGAGTTTCAGGACGCGGGCCTGGGGGTCAGGTTTTGACCAATTTCGGAGTTTTGGGTTAAATTCGATATTTTTCAATTGGAATTTATTCCTTAAGCACATATTGATGATAAAAATCTGAACTTGGTAGATTTGGAGCCTTCGGAAGTTGATTCGAAAGGCAAGCGCATTGCGGAATAGTTTTCGGGCTAGTTTTGAGGTAAGTAATGTCTTTAAATCCTGTCCTGAGGGTATGAAACCCCGGACTATGCACCCTTTCACGGGTTTTGAAATAATAAGTCCGTGGGATGTTTTTGAGGTTGTGTGTATATTTGGTTTTGAACCCCGAGGGCTCGGGTGAGTTTCGGGTAGGTGTCAGAGTGCATAAGGGGTGAAACATCTTGTGTAAAATGAAATTTCTGGTCTCTGGTGTCGAGTACTACGCGATCGCATAGCACCCTACGTGATCGCATAGTACAGTGTGGAGGAAGGGATTCTGTTNGGGGGGGGGGGGGGGGGGGGGGGGGGCTGGTTAGTGCCCTGTGCGACCGCACATCCGCGTCTGCGATCGCATAGGGTGGGGGTCAATAACCCAGTGCGATCGCACTTATTCATCCGCGACCGCATAGCTTAAGTCCAGTTCCACTATGCGATCACACCCTTAGCTCCGCGATCGCATAGGACAAAATCGCCCAGCTATTTTAAAAGCCCCAAAACAGAATACTTACACAAGAATTTCACCATTTTTCTTACACTTCTTCTTCTCCACTCCTCTTAGGCGATTTTGGAGCGTCTCTTCCACCATAGCTTCATAGGTAAGTAATCCTAACTTCATTTTCTTCCATTTTCATCAATATTTATAAGATTCTAGGTCTAAAATCGTGGAATTAAAGGGTAGAAATTGGGGTTTTGGTTAGAGTTAGGGCCTTTTGCATATTTGGGAATTTGACCTCGTTTTGTGATCGGATGTCAAAACAAAAATTATATCGGGCTCGTGGGGGAATGGGTGATCGGGTTTTGGTCCGAACCTCGTGTTTAGACAAAGCAGGCCCGGGGTCGAATTTTGGAATTTATGGAAGAATGTTAGGAAATCTATAATTAGGCTTTGGAATTGAATTGTTGAGTAATTATTGATGTTATTGAGTCAATTGTGTCTAGATACGATTATTTCGGAGTCGAGTTCGAGAGGAAAAGCGGTGCTAGAGGCTTGATTTGCATTCTTGGAGCCGAGGTAAGTGTTTGGCCTAACCTTAACTTGAGGGAATAGGTTTAGAGTCTTAATTGCTATGTGTTATTCCATGTCCAACGTATAGCTAAGGTGACGAATACCTATATATTGTGGTCAAGCATGCCCGTGAGTCGAACTTGATGACTTATATAGTGTTCTTTGATATTCTCTGTGATATGAATTAATTGTTATTCTGGAATTTATACAGTGAGGGTAATTCATAATTTAGAATGTTATTGATTATTCGTTCGATTGAGGATTATTTGTTTATTTATACCTCTTAGTGAGATTGGTTGTAGCTGAGTCCCTTGCCGGGATGGTAGAATTCTTGCTGAATATTTCTGTGCATTTGAGGTTTCTTAATGTTGAATTTTCCTGTCAAATTGTTGCTTTTATATATGTTATGCACGAGGGGACATTCCGTGCCGAGTGATTGTAAGGTTATGCACGAGGGGACATTCCGTGTCGAGTGATTATTTATTTATGCACGAGGGGACATTTCGTGCCGAGTGATTATTTATTTATGCACGAGGGGACATTCCATGCCGAGTGATTGTGAGGTCATGCACGAGGGGACATTCCGTGCCGAGTGACTATCTATTCATGCACGAGGGGACATTCCGTGCCGAGTGTTAGGCGAGGTTATAGCACGAGGGGACATGCCGTGCCATTTCTGTTTACTTATTTATTCATAGTTATTAATTCCTGCAGTTATTTATACATTTCAGTTGCTATTTTGTTCTGTCATTTCAGTGAGTTATTGCCCCTTTTCCCCAGCATGTTAACCCCATTTTTGTGCTTAACTGTTTATTTCTTTTCATCACTTCTTTATTATATTATTGAACTGCACAGGTATTTGTTATTGGCCATGTCCTAGCCCCGCCACTACTTCGCCGAGGTTAGGCTCGACACTTACTCAGTACATGGGGTCGGTTGTACTGATGCTACACCTGCACTTCTTTATGTTGTGTAGATTACAGCGCCGGACCTAGTGGACATTGAGCGAGAGAGTATCCTTCAGTCCACGATGACACTAAGGTAGACCTGCAGGCGTCCGCAGGCCTTGGCATCACCATTTATCTCTTCCCTTTCTGTCTATCTTGTATTTCTAGACAGCTACATCTGCTTATTTCATACTCTTGTTTTTATTAAGTCTTATACTGTCCGTGTAATTGTGACACCGGTACTGGGGGTTTATGTACGGAAATTTTGTAATATTTATTATATTAAGTTGATGAATTCTTAGCTTCCGCATTCTTATTTGTTTATTCATGTTTATCGTTGTTCTTTTAAATGTCATAAATAAAGAAAATAGTAAATATAACCAAAAACGTTGGCTTGTCTAGCGGTTTTAACGTTAGACACCATCTACCGATCAGCAACCCGATCCTCATGTTGTAGCTCTTACGAGGGGCCGAGTACGAGGCCGTGCTAGAAGCCGAGGCAGGGGCAGGGCTCAGCCCAGAGCAGCAGCCTTAGTAGAGGACCCACAGGTAGACTTTGCCGGTGAGGTTCCTGCTCAGACGGTTCTAGTTGGACCAGCTCAGGTCCTAGAGGGGTTCATTGCCACCCTGATTCTTCAGGACACTCTTGTCCGCTTAGTGGGACTCATGGAGAGAGTGGCTCAGGCCGACCTTCTTCCTACTGAACCAGCCATCTCTCTTGATGGGGGAGGGGCCCAGACTCCTGCTACTCGCACACCAGAGCAGTTAGCCACTCAGTTCCAGACTCCAGCACCTCAGACAGCTGGAGCAGCTCAGTAGGGTATTGTGGCACATGCCGTTGAAGGGGAAGCTATGTCTGCTGATGCTTTAGGGATATTGGATCGGTTCACCAAGTTATCCCTACTACTTTTACTGGTGCACTATCAGAGGATCCCCAAGATTACTTGGACAGTTGTTTTGAGGTTCTTCGGAACATGGGCATCGTAGAGTCCAATGGAGTTGATTTTGCCAAATTCTGTCTTTCTGGTACCGCTAAGACTTGGTGGAGGGACTATTGCTTGACCAGACCAGCTGGGTTTTCACCTTTGACTTGGGCTCATTTCTCCGAGTTGTTCTTGGGGAAGTTTCTTCCAGTTACTCAGAGAGAGGACTATTGGAGGCAGTTCGAGCGCCTCCAGTAGGGATCTATGACTGTTACACAGTACGAGACCAGGTTCATCACTTTGGCTCGACATGCTATCATGATACTCCCCACTGATCGTGAGAGGGTGAGGAGGTTTATTGAGGATCTAGCTCAGCCTATCAGACTTCAGATGGACAGGGAGGCAGGTACTGATGTCTTCTTCCAGGATGCGGCCGATATGGCCAGGCGTATTGAGATGGTCTTATCACAGGGCGGTGGTCAGGGGTCTGACAAGAGACCTCGTCATTTAGGCCGATTCAGTGGTGCCTCATCTGGAGGCAGAGATTCCTTTGGCAGAGGTCATCCTCCTAGGCTATTCCAGTCGGCACTTCAGGTATCCCGCAGTGCACCATCAACTCGTATCAGTGCACCGCTGATTCAGAGTTTCCAAGGTGGTTATTCCGGTCGACAAGGACAGTTTCAGGGTTAGCAGGCTCAGCAGCCGAGGTCTTGTTTCACTTACGGTGGTGTGGGGCACATTTCCAGGTTTTTCCCCAGAGGTTCTAGTGGTCCTCAATATCAGGGCTCCCATGCTATGATTCCCGCACCAGGTGCACCCCGCCCCCTCAGCCAGCTAGGGGTAGAGGTCGAGGTGCTAGAAGTGGAGGCTAGACTATTAGAGGTGGAGGATAGGCTGTGAGAGGTAGAGGTCCGCCCCTAGTAGGTCGACGCAGAGATGTTCAGGTTGGAGGGGCTCCGCCCCGATGCTATGCTATTCCTGACAGACCTGAGGCTGAGGCCTCTGATGCAGTTATTACAGGTATGGTTTCAGTTTGCAGCAGAGATGCTTCGGTTTTATTTGATCCGGGGTCCACATTCTCCTATGTGTCTTCATATTTTTCCCCTAATCTGAGTATGCCCCATGATTCCCTGAGTACTTCTGTATATGTGTCTACCCCTGTGGGTGATTCTATTATGGTAGATCGAGTCTACCGTTCGTGCTTAGTGGTTATTAGTGGTCTGGAGACTCAGGTAGATCTTTTTCTCCTTTATATGGTTGACTTTGATGTTATTTTGGGGTTGGATTGGTTATCCCCCTATCATGCTATTCTGGACTGTCATTCCAAGACTGTGACTTTGGCCTTACCGGGAGTACCTCATTTGGAGTGGAGAGGGACTCCTAGTCATTCTTCCGGTAGATTTATTTCATATATGAAGGCTCGACGCATGGTCGAGAAGGGTTGTGTGGCCTATTTGTCATATGTTCGTGAATCTAGTGCAGAAGTTCCTTCTATGGAGTATGTGCCCGTGGTTCGTGAGTTTCCATAGGTATTCCCTATTGACCTTCCAGGTATGTCACCCGACAGGGATATTGATTTTTGCATTGAGTTGGCTCCGGGAACTCAACCCATTTCTACTCCGTCATATCGTATGGCCCCGCCAGAGTTGAAGGAGTTGAAGGATCAGTTGCAGGATTTGTTGGATAAAGGCTTCATTAGGCCTAGTGTTTCTCCTTGGGGTGCCACAGTGTTGTTCGTTAAGAATAAAGATGGCTCAATGAGGATGTGTATTGACTACCGGCAATTGAATAAGGTTACTATTAAGAATAAGTATCCTTTGCCGATGATTGATGATTTATTTGACCAGTTTCAGGGTGCTGCAGTGTTTTCCAAGATAAACTTGAGATTTGGTTACCATCAGCTGAGGATTAGGGCGTCTGATGTCCCTAAGACAGCCTTTCGCACTCGGTATGGGCATTATGAGTTCTTGGTGATGTCATTTGGGTTGACGAATGCCGCCGCTGCTTTTATGGAGTTGATGAACCGAGTGTTCAGGCCCTATTTGGACTCGTTTGTTATAGTCTTCATTGATGATATTTTGATTTACTCCCGTAGCTGAGAGGAGCATGAGCAGCACCTTCGAGTTGTCCTCCAGACTCTGAGGGATAGTCAGTTGTATGCCAAATTTTCCAAGTGTGAGTTCTAGTTAAGTTCGGTTGCATTTCTTGGCCATGTGGTATCATCAGAGGGTATTCAGGTGGATCCCAAGAAGATTTCAGCAGTCAGAGATTGGCCTAGACCCACTTCAGCTACAGAGATTCGGAGTTTCTTGGGATTGGCAGGTTATTATCGCCGGTTTGTGGAGAACTTTTCATCTATCGCAACCCCGATGACCAGGTTGACCCAGAAGGGTGCCCAGTTCAGGTGGTCAAATGAGTGTGAGGCGAGCTTTCAGAAGCTCAAGATAGCCTTGACCACGACACCAGCGTTAGTTTTGCCTACAGGTTTAGGGCCATATATCGTGTATTGTGATGCTTCACGGGTTGGACTTGGTGCAGTGTTGATGCAGGATGTCAATGTTATAACTTATGCTTCACGACGGTTGAAGGTTAATGAGAAGAACTATCCAGTTCATGATTTGGAGTTAGCAGCTATTGTTCATGCGTTGAAGATTTGGAGGTATTATCTATATGGGGTTCCATGTGAGGTGTTCACGGATCATAAGAGTTTGCAGTATCTGTTCAAGCAGAAAGAGTTGAATATGAGGCAGACGAGATGGTTAGAGCTGTTGAAGGATTATGACATTACCATATTATATCATCCGGGGAAGGCCAATGTAGTGGCTGATGCTTTGAGCTAGAAGTCAGCAAGCATGGGTAGTCTTGCCTATCTATCAGTCAGAGAGCAACCGTTTATGTTGGATGTTCAGGCTTCGGCCAACCGGTTTATGAGATTGGAGGTTTCTGAGACTAGTAGTGTTTTAGCCCATACTGTGGCCCGTTCCTCATTGTATGATCGTATTCGGGCCAGGCAGTATGATGATCATCATTTATGTGTTCTTAGAGATACGGTCCGGCACAGAGGTGCCAAAAAGGTCACAGTTGATGATGAGGGAGTTCTGAGGATGCAGGGTCGTATTTGTGTACCTGATGTTGATGATATTCGTGAGTTGATATTGCAGGAGGCCCATAGTTCCCGGTATTCCATTCATCCGGGCGCCGCAAAGATGTATCAGGACTTGCGACAACATTATTGGTGTCTGAGAATGAAGAAGGATATTGTAGCATATGTAGCTCGGTGCTTGAACTGTCAGCAGGTTAAGTACGAGCACTAGAGACCCGGTGGTTTGATGCAGTAGATTGAGCTTCCCGAGATGAAGTGGGAGCGTATCACTATGGATTTCGTAGTTGGGCTCCCACGAACTCAGAGGATGTTTGATGCGGTGTGGGTGATTGTGGATAGGCTGAGCAAGTCCGCACACTTCATCCCTGTATCAGTTTCGTATTCGGCGGAGAAGTTGGAAAAAATCTATATGAGGGAGATTGTTCGATTGCATGGTGTTCCCGTGTCCATTATATCTGACCGAGGTACTCAGTTTACCTCCCATTTTTGGAGAGTATTTCAGCGTGAGTTGGGCACACGGGTTGATTTGAGCACAGCGTTTCATCCTCAGACGGACAGACAGTCCGAGTGTACTATTCAGATTTTGGAGGATATGTTGCGGGCTTGTGTCATTGACTTTGGAGGTTCATGGGACTAGTTCTTGCCTTTAGCTGAGTTTGGCTACAACAACATATATCAATCGAGCATTCAGATGGCTCCGTATGAGGCGTTGTATGGTAGGCGGTGTCGGTCGCTAGTTGGGTGGTTCGAGCCGGGAGAGGCTAGATTGTTGGGTTCAGAGTTAGACCAGGATGCCTTGGACAAGGTGAAGATCATTCAGGATAGACTTCGTACCACTCAGTCCAGGTAGAAGATTTATGCGAATCGCAGAGTTCGAGATTTGGCATTTATGATAGGAGACCGGGTTTTTCTTCGGGTGTCGCCCATGAAGGGCGTGATGAGGTTCGGAAAGAAGGGCAAGTTGAGCCCTAGGTATATTGGTCCATTTGAAATTCTGGATAAGGTAGGAGATGTGGCCTACAGACTTGCTTTGCCACCGAGGTTATCAGTCGTGCACCCGGTGTTCCATGTATCTATGCTTCGGAGGTATATTGCGGATCCATCTCATGTACTTGACTTCAGCGGTGTCCAATTGGACAAGGATTTGACTTATGAGGAGGAGCCGGTAGCCATATTAACTCGGCAAGTTCGTCAGTTGAGATCGAAGAGTTATCCTTCGGTTCGTGTTCAGTGGAGAGGTCAGCTTGTTGAGGTAGCTACCTGGGAGTCCGAGTCCGATATGCGGAGCCGATATCCCCATCTTTTCCCCGATTCAGGTACCTTTCTATGTTCGTTTGAGGACAAACATTTGTTTTAGAGGTGGAGATTGTGATGATCCAAAAGGTCATCTCGTGTAATTTTAGCTAAATCTGTGTTCCAAGGCCATGAAAGCCTCCTTTTATCTCACCTCGATGTGCGTGCACAACTCGGGTTCGTGGCCGGAAAGCCGTTATGTAGAAAATTGATAAAATGAAGATTTTATAATAATTATTTGAATAAAGTTGACTTTGGTCAACATTTTTTGTAAATAGACCCGAACCTGTGATTTGACGGTCTCGTAGGGTTAGTAGGAAAATATGGGACTTGGGCGTATGCCCGGAATCGAATTCCGAGGTCCCAAGTCCGAGAAATGAATTTTTAAATAAAATTGTTTTCTGAAAAATATAAAGGCTTTTGAAATGAAATTTGATGTGAAACAGGTGTTATTGAGACCGTATTATGGTCCCAGAGCCCGGAACACGTTCAATATATTTTGTATGAGTTATCTGTGAAATTTCCTAAGAAACGGACTCAGTTTGAGGTGATTCGGACTAAAAATGGAAAATTTGAAGTTAATGAAGTTCTGAATTTGTTTTATAGATTTTGAGGTTTAATTCGTTGTTTTTATGTTAATTTGGTGATTTTATTGCTCGAATAAGTCCGTAGAATATTTTTGAGGTTGTGTGTATATTTGGTTTTGAGCCCCGAGGGCTCGGGTGAGTTTCGGGTAGGTGTCAGAGTGCATAAGGGGTGAAACATCTAGTGTAAAATGAAATTTCTGGTGTTTGGTGTCGAGTACTATGCGATCGCATAGCACCCTCCGCGATCACATAGTACAGTGTGGAGGAAGGGATTCTGTTGCACTATGCGATCACATAGTATGCTCCGCGATCGCATAGTGTACTAGGTAGGCTGGGGGGGGGGGGGGGGGGGGGGGGGGTGGCTGGTCAGTGGCCTGTGCGACCGCACATCCGCGTCTGCGATCGCATAGGGTGGGGGTCAATAACCCAGTGCGATCGCACTTCTTCATCCGCGACTGCATAGCTTAAGCCCAGTTCCACTATGCGATCGCACCCTTAGCTCCGCGATCGCATAGGACAAAATCGCCAAGTTATTTTAAAAGCCCCAAAACAGAATACTTACACCGGAATTTCACCATTTTTCTTACACTTCTTCTTCTCCACTCCTCTTAGGCGATTTTGGGGCATCTATTCCACCATAGCTTCATAGGTAAGTAATCCTAACTTCATTTTCTTCCATTTTCATCAACATTTATTAGATTCTAGACCTAAAATCATGAAATTAAAGGGTAGAAATTGGGGTTTTGGGTAAAGTTAGGGCTTTTTGAATATTTGGGAATTTGACCTAGTTTTGGGCTTGGATTTCAAAACAAATTGTATATTCAGGCTCGTGGGGGAATGGGTGATCGGATTTTGGTCCGAACCTCGTGTTTGGACCAAGCGGGCCCGGGGTCGAATTTTGGAATTTTTGGAAGAATGTTGGGAAATCTATAATTAGGCTTTGGAATTGAATTGTTGAGTAATTATTGATGTTATTGAGTCAATTGTGTCTAGATACGATTGTTTCAGAGTCGAGTTCGAGAGGAAAAGCGGTGCTAGAGGCTTGATTTGCATTCTTGGAGCCGAGGTAAGTATTTGGCCTAACCTTAGCTTGAGGGAATAGGTATAAAGTTTTAATTGCTATGTGTTATTCCATGTCCAACGTATAAGTGAGGTGACGAGTACCTATATGTTGTGGTCAAGCATGCCCGTGAGTCGAACTTGATGACTTATGTAGTGTTCTTTGATATTCTCAGTGATATGAATTAATTGTTATTCTGGAAGTTATACGGTGAGGGTAATTCATGATAGAATGTTATTGATTATTCGTTCGGTTGAGGATTATTTGTTGATTTATACCTCTGAGTGAGATTGGTTGTAGCTGAGTCCCTCGCCGGGACGGTAGAATTCTTGCTGAATATTTCTGTGCATTTGAGATTTCTTATTGTTGAATTTTCCTGTCAAATTGTTGCTTTTATATATGTTATGCATGAGGGGATATTCCGTGCCGAGTGATTATTTATTTATGCACGAGGGGACATTCCGTGCCGAGTGATTGTGAGGTCATACACGAGGGGACATTCCGTGCCGAGTGACTATCTATTGATGCACGAGGAGACATTCCGTACTGAGTGTCAGGTGGGGTTATAACACGAGGGGACATGCCGTGCCGTTTCTGTTTACTTATTTATTCGGAGTTATTAATTCCTGCATTTATTTATACATTTCAGTTGCTACTTTGTTCTGCCCTCTGAGTGAGTTATTTCCTCTTTTCCCCAGTATGTTAACTCCATTTTTGTGCTTAACTGTTTATATCTTGTCATCACTTCTTTATTATATTATTAAACTGCACATGTATTCGTTGTTGGACGTGTCCTAGCCTCGTCACTACATCGCCGAGGTTAGGCTCGGCACTTACTCAGTACATGGGGTTGGTTGTACTGATGCTACACCTGCACTTCTTTATGTTGTGCAGATTACAGCGCCGGACCCAGTGGACATTGAGCAAGGGAATATCCTTCAGTCCACGGCAACACCGAGGTAGACCTGCAGGCGTCCGCAGGCCTTGGCGTCACTATTTATCTCTTCCCTTTCTGTCTATCTTGTATTTCTAGACAGCTACATCTGCTTATTTCAGACTCTTGTTTTTAGTAAGTCTTAGACTGTCCGTGTAATTGTGACACCGGTTCTGGGGGTTCATGTACAGAAATTTCGTAACATTTATTATATTAAGTTGATGAATTCTTAGCTTCCACATTCTTATTCGTTTATTCATGTTTAGCGTTGTTCTTTTAAATGTCGTAAATAAAAAATAGTAAATTTAACCAAAAACATTGGCTTGTCTAGCAGGTTCAACGTTAGAGGCCATCACGGTCTGAAGGTGGAATTTCGGGTCGTGACACGTTCGACCCTCGGCAGTGCACATTTATTTTTGCGCGCTTCGGTCGTACGCTTTCAGCATACTATATGCTATATAATTGACTGGGAGTTTGTGATACTTGTATAATTTGATTCATGTAAAAAGGAAAAATTAGTACATTATATTCTAGTGAAATTTTGACGTGCAAAGGTAAATTGCAAATTTATACTTGATATTTCATGACTTTATGATTATTGCAACTGCTATCCCTGCCTAGCCTACATTTAATTATATTATTATATTTTGACCCTAGTAAGTATCACGTCGACCTCTCGTCACAATTTCTTCTAGATTAGACGTGATACTCACTGGTTACATATCTGTTTATGTACGCATGCTACGCTTCTGTACTTAATTGTACAGGTTCTGAGGCAGGTGCATCTGGTTATCAGACCGGAGCTCGATCTGAGAGTATATTTTAGACCAGACTTCACGGTGAGCTGCTTCCCTTAGTGTTTCTCAACAACACTATGGAGTTGTCTTTTGTTTATATCTGTCTACTTCTTTCAGACAGTAGAACAATTTATTCTATCTTTTGTATATTCTACTAGTCCGCCTGTAGACTTGTGACACTAGTTCCTGGCACACGTAGTAGACATTATATTTTTGAAACTGTATATGTTGATTATGATCCTTTTGGGTATATTGGTTCAAGTTGGTTAATTTGTCCGTTTTCACTTAATGATTTTAAACTTAAAACTTGGTAAGTACTGGAACGTTATTTTTATGTAAAAAGGAAATATCGCTAGTAAAACAAGTGTTGGCTTGCCTGACCTGGTGTTGGGCGCCATCACCACTAGTTAGGATTTTGGGTGGTGACAAGCATGAGTTGCAAATCCGAGTGCAGATTACGTAATAATGACTATGATCACGATGATTTAATTACTTATTTGAAGCAAAGCTTTTATTTTTCATAAGTTGTTTATTTTTCCTAAGGTTTGGGACTATGATCGTGGAAAAATTTACATTCACACTATCCCATTAACTCATCAGTTTCTTCACATACAAGTACTAACTTGTATCCGGTATATAAATTCGAAAACTCTCGAGTTAGAACTCTCATGGTGCTATCTCATTCAGAGCTATAACAAGCTGTCTCCAAAGAACCAAACAAAAGTGAAATTTTTCTAGATGACCACCAGTATAGTGCAACATATACCAGATCCAATATATGGATACAAATCCTCACATGTTATGGAATGCTGAAGGGAGATGAGGTTATAAATGAACTTCTGATGACATACAACATATATAAAATTAATATTGACTCTACAGTTTACCTTAAGAGTTCAATCAATGCATGCCACTTAAGTGTAACTTAGTGTTCAAAAATAACAATGAAATATAAGGAAAAAGATAGCTGAGACAGAGAACATCTACAGAATGCCGGTTCACGTCATAAAAAAAAAAGTAATATTCACAGATCCGAAAAAAAAAAAGAAATTTAGAACTACTTAAAGATATACTCATCTAAAGAAACTAATTTTAGGCTTCCATTACACATTTTTCATAGACACTTACATTCCTTTTTTTTGGTAATACAACAAATATGACTGCAAATCAGTTCATATCGCCATTTTCAGCGTAGACTTTCAGCAAATCGGGCCATTGGAAATAATATTCTTGCATTCAAAGAGAAATATGAATACATGAGTAGTTAGAATTACTTATTGAAAGCGAGAGAACAGTACAAAGCACAAAATAAAGCCGGAAGTGAGTCAGAATGAGCTTCAACAAAGAAGAGCAACATTAGTAGAAAAACAACAAATTTAAAACTCAGACAGCCTTCGGAAACCCAGAAACGATCAAGCCATTTTGCGGGAGGTTGAACAGCCTCTTAATCTCCCCCCCCCCCCCCCCCTTTTTTTTTTCCCGATTTTTCTCTTTTCATTTGAATTTTTCTAGATCTTAGGTTTTGAATTTCCAGCCGCCTCTATCGGCAGTTCAGGCGGGTGTTTGATTGAGTGTGTGTTCGTGTTTAGGTTTTTCGCCGGGCTTCCGGCGACTCGCCGGTGAAGCAGAAGAAAAATGGGGAAGGAGGGAGAGCCGACTTTTTTGTGGTGAGGGACGACTACTAATTGGTGAAGTAGGAGAGGGAATCTGAGGTGAGAGAGGACAAATCTGATCCTCTTTTGTTGCTTCCGGCGACTACTTTTGGCACGTCGAAGGTCTGGCCGCCAAGGTTGTCTTCAAGAGGGAGGGAGGGGTCTGTTTCGTTACTGTGTATGGGATGAGTTTTTTTCTTTTTTTGATTTTTTGTGTCTGAACCCTTTAAGAAGAAGACGGAGGAAAATCTCTTTTATCTGGGGGACCCGCCGTTTTCTTTTGTAAGGGGGAGTCCCTGATGTAAATTTTTTTAGGTCTATTTTTTGTATCTCATTAGGTCTAGCAATATGTTAGTTTTAAAGAAAAGGGGTATTCGATTGGGCCAGGTTAGGAAAATTTTGGGCCATGCAAAATTGACCCATCCAATTTTTAAGAAAACAAGCCCCCATTTTCCTTCAATTTATTTTCAAACGTGGTCATTCAAATGTCCTAAATCAAACTTAATTTTGAAAAATTGAACAACTTACTTCTTCTAACAATTAACTAAATTAATTTAACAAAAAATGCATATGAAATTACTAAAGTATTTTTGTTGTAATTTTAATGTATTAATTCTACAACTTGATTCCTAAAAATCTAAATTAAACCTAAGATGGCATGAAATAAAAATGTAAAATTTTTTATGATTTTTTTATAGTTTTAAAGTATTAAACATGCATGAAATGCAACTAAATAAAGAAAAACTCCTAAAATTCATAAAAAAATATTTTTGGTCTATTTTTAGGAGTCATTTCCATGCGGGGCAAAAATTGGGTGCTCACAAGAGAGACTTATTAGGAATTATTGATTATAAGAAACTTATTAATAACTTTGTATCTAAGAAACGTTAGAAAAATAGACTTCAAATAAATAAATAATTTAAAAAAAAAAAAGTTAAGGCGCCTCATAAAGTTTAGCTTTAGGCCGCAGAACTCGTCGGGCCGCCCCTGTACTAGTCGTTATTCCCATTCATCGCTACTTGACCTCGGCCTTAATGGCTTGCTCGACGGTTCCTTATCGTTAAGCCCTGGTCGACCTCGGCCTAATTGCCCATGTTGAGCCGCAATTCTCGCACTTGATAACCTCTTCATGTCGAGTTTACTCAGTCAAATTTTGACCCATACAATAATCTCATTCCTTTCTTTAAACAATCCAAGGGGAACCAAGTTTAGGGGGTGATTTACTCCTATTTATCAACAACAATTATTACAAACTGAGTAAGTCTCAACGATATCTCTATTAGGAGGAGCCATTACGAATTGACTAGCTTTATGCTGGAGTCAGTCTATCATAATTCCGCTCCTTTATTTTGACTTGGACATGCTATGTACGCAAGCTCATAGGGCTATGCATATTCTTTTTTCACATGGATCATTCAAACTTCATTTTGGAGGAATGTAAACTAATGCAAATACACTGCTTTTCAATATAATATGTAGAGGAAGCGTTAGAGCTAATTAATTACTTTTATTCTAGTCATGGTCTTATTTGGAATTTCTTG
Organism: Nicotiana undulata; assembly: GCA_005239495.1. Lineage (NCBI taxonomy): Eukaryota > Viridiplantae > Streptophyta > Magnoliopsida > Solanales > Solanaceae > Nicotiana > Nicotiana undulata. The sequence continues at coordinate 4,798 of ML258045.1, read as the reverse complement.
CTAAAATGTTGAACAAGAACGGCTTACTTCTTGAAAGCTTCCTTATAACAACAATCACATACGCCGTAAGAAAGTTAGAAAATGAATGCAGTGTAAGAAAAGATTCCAAGTATTTGATTGAAATGAAGATAATTTGCATTGATTTGTTGCTCTGGTAATTGGTCGATGTTCATGTATTTACATAGAGTTCATATAAGTTGAACGCTTGCATCACATCAACCTCAAAATATAATAAGACAATTAGTACATAACACTCAAGAAAGTACAAATGATAAGATACATAAACCGTAAGAATCACTCAAAAGACTAAAATGAAAAGCCAAAATAGAAGAAGAAATACGATCAAACAGGGAAACTAATTAAGACAATCAAGATGTCACAGCCACATGATTAGTTGGTTGGAGGAGGTGAAAGTGTAGGCATGGTTGGGATTGTGGGAATGGTAGGAAGTGAAGGCATGTTGGGAAGAGGAATATTTGCAGGCATTGGTGGCAGAGTCATCTTTGGTACGGAGGGCAATGTAGGCAGAGAAGGCAATGTTGGCAAAGATGCAACACTTGGCAATGGTGGCAATGTGGCTGTTGTTGGAAAGTTGGGAATAATGGGCATTTTTGGCATTGTTGGCTGAGGCAATGAGGGGATTGTAGGCAAGTTCGGAAGTTGAAGTAGGCCGCGAGCAGCATGTGTTGTAGTGATACTTGATAAGGACAATAATGCTATGATCAAGAAAAGGATTGAGCAGTTATAACTGGAAGCAGCCATTGTTAATTTTGCTCAAGATTGATGCTTTGTTTTCCAAGGAAGTTAAGTTGTGTTTTGAGTTGATTTGTGTTTGATTGTTAGTACTAAAGGGTATATATAGGGGAAGTTATTGGGGGACTATGAGGAGTTTGTGAAATGTTGTACTACTTTAAAGTCAAAGAAGTTTTCTGAAAGTAGTTATGCGCAGATGAAATTTAGATCAACGATATTTGGTGGACATTTGATACAACACTAGTTGGTAAAATATTTTCTATAATTTTAAACTAATATTCTCTATTGATTGGGAAGGACCCTTGACGTAATTGTTATTGGTCACACGGGTTCGAGCTGTGAAAACAATGTAGGGTAAAACTGTGTACAATGGACCCTACGCGCAGCGGAAACTTAGTGGACCGAACTACCCTTTTATTATCTGTTTGTTGGCATCATTGAAAGGATGGTAATCTTGAAACTGCGTTCATACACAGAACATTTTAAGGAATTCATATTTTTTCCTCTTGAGTAGCATGACTAACAAAACCACGTAATAATTANCTTCATCAATAACACTAATCCGTTGATTTGGTTCTGTACTCAGAATAACTTCTGGATAGCTATAACATTCAAATGCATCAAGGGTCTCTGCAATTGCCAAAGCAAATCCCACATGATTCGTATATCCAAGAAGATACCCATTAACTATGTTTGCAAACCTTTGCGGTCGGTTGATCACTCTCTTCTCTCTGCTTGTTGCAATGCTATATGGTTGTTGTTGCGCAGGTGCACCAACATTATCATCTTGATCAATATTTTGCACCTCCTCCACTACCTCTACTTTAGAACCACTTGACTGAGCTAGTGGAGATTCAATTTCTAGCTCTATGCGGTCACTGATACTAAAAATAACCCATAATAGTATCGATCTCATTTAAATAATTATTCCTATTAGATTAAGCAAATGTTAGGGTTTTTTACTTATTCGAAAGTAATAAAAATTGAAAAGGAAGGCGAATATATCTTATTTGAACGTTTACTCATACAACAACTTTAATAACTATGTCTCGGTCCCAAACAAGTTGGGGTTGACGATATATAATGAATCCTCACTTATCTTTAAGCTCAACTCATTCATTATCATTACTAAAATTAAATAAAATTAGAAGTAAAAAATCAGATGATAATAATAATAATAATAATAATAATAATAATAATAATAATAATAATAATAATAATAATAATAATAATAGAAGTTCTCTATCAATTCTAAAACCTATTCCAAACTATTAGATATCAGCTACATATTTCTCTTCTGTTAAGCTCTTAGTTAAGTCTGTATTGATTCCCAGAATTTGAAAATCGGTTAAGGGTCTGATTTGCCCTTCTACTATCATAAATAGGCCTTATTTATTCTCCATTTGAGTTTCTTATAAAAAATATCCCCACTGTTATACTTTTGTTGCACATTTGCCCCTCACCCGTTAAAAACATCCTACTAGATTTTTAAGGGGCACGTGCCATCATTTGATTGGACCAGACGACCCGCCCTATTATTTTAATTAAAACTCGCCCGACCCATTATTTTAATTAACCTAGACCCATCTTGCGAGAAAATAACAAAAAATATCTTCATTTTCTTGATATTAGTGTAAATTAAAGAGAGAAGTTGTTGATTATATTTATTGATTGCAGGGAGGATATGCTGCACTTCACAGAGGAGGTTGGAGAGTACATGGCGTTCTCTCTGTCTCTAGAAGCATTGGAGACGCTCATTTGAAGGATTGGGTACAAGTTGAACCTGGAACCAAAACACTCATTTTGGCACCAGATATGGAATGCCTTGTTTTAGCTTCTGATGGTCTTTGGGGTGAGGTTAGAAGAGAAAGCATCTAGTAGTATACATTATCATTATCATTCATCTGAATTCATTTGGTTATGTTGTTGTTTAGGTGGGAAATCAGGAGGCTGTTGATATCATAATGCTGTATTGTCCAAGGGATGGGAATGCAACTTCCAGTGGCCACTTTAAATGAAAAGGGAAAGGAATTTTATTGTTTAAGTAAAAGTCCTTCAAACAGAAGGAAAAGTCATTCTAAGAAAATTGTCAACAGTGAAGATGAATTTGGCAATGAAAATAAAAGTCCTCCGAAAAAGGCAAGACTTTCCGAAATGAACCAAACAAAGATGAAGATAAAAATTCATTCTCCAAATCAAGAAAACAGTGACAGTGGTTTGAACAAGAACCAACCATCATTCAATGCGCTTGTGGCTGCATCCTGGTTAATATCTTCTTCTCGCAAAATGGGTCTAGGTTAATTAAAAGAATGGGTCGGGTGGGTTTTAATTAAAATAATGAGCGGGCCGTCTTGTCCAATCAAATGATGCCACGTGCCCCTTAAAAATCTAGTAGGGTGTTTTTAACGGGTGAGGGATAAATGTGCAACAAAAATATAACGGTGGGAATATTTTTGATAAGAAACTCAAACGAAGGATAAATAAGACATATTTATGATAGTAGAAGGACAAATCAGACCCTTAACCGTTTGAAAATTTACTGCTGCCATAATTGTTTGATAAGAACTACTACAAGGCTGAGCAGATACCAATGAAACCTCTATCGTGTGAGAATTTATCACCGTTAGTTAGCATATCATAATTCTCCTTCTTTACGAGGATTGGAACAGGAAATATTGCGAGCCAGTATGTAGAGCAATTACTCCTATACATAGTCTTTTTCACATGATCCTAAGCTAACTATTACGTAAAATCGTGGCTTAACTAGCATACAATTACATATAAAACAAATAGAGAAGAAATCAACACAAGGATTTAATGAGGTCCGGTTAAGTCTAATCCTCGTAACAGAAGCTGAGAGATTTTCCACTATGAATGAGGAAAAAACGCAATACTATCTATAGAATTCCCAACTACAACCCCTATATATAGATCCCAAATAACACCAAACCTATACGAGAAGCGTTTTCTTATTTGACAAGGACAATAGCTTTTCTTTTATCAAATCTATCAGGACAATGGATATTCCTAAACCTATAGGGGTTATGGGTTTCCTAAAAATACAAGGAAATAATTCAAGCCACAAAATAACAAATCTTCCCCTTGGTTTGAATTCTCATTCTCTTCATCAACAGGAACAACGTCTCTCGACCTTGTCCTTAGCCTTCGCGAGGGCTCTACCCATTGCCGCACGCATAAACCAAGTCTAGGCAACGCTTAAACTTGTTAAGAGACTCAATCTCTTCAGCAATAACACTAATCCGTTGATTTGGTTCTGTACTCAGAATAACTTTTGGATATAGCTATAACATTCAAATGCATCAAGGGTCTCTGCAATTGCCAAAGCAAATCCCACAAGATTCGTATATCCAAGAAGATACCCATTAACTATGTTTGCAAACCTTTGCGGTCGATTGATCACTCTCTTCTCTCTGCCTGTTGCAATGCTATATGGTTGTTGTTGCGCAGGTGCACTAACATTATCATCTTGATCAATATTTTGCACCTCCTCCACTTCCTCTACTTTAGAACCACTTGGCTGAGCTAGTGGAGATTCAATTTCTAGCTTTATGCGGTCACTGATACCACGATCTATTTCTCTTATTGCCTTCTCCCTCTAACTGTCCAGTGAGGCAGAGTCATTGAATGTTACATCTTTACTGATAATTAGCCATGGAGTCTTTTGATCTGTGCACCACAACCTATAACATTTCACTCCAGTTGCATACTTTATAAATATGCACTTCTTTGCCATCAGCTCAAGTTTTCCACCCCTCACATAAGCATAAGTAGGACAACCAAATATCCTTAAATTTGAAAATCAGCTGGCGAACCAGACCATACCTCAAAAGGCGTTTTAAACTCAATAGCTGTGAATGGAGATCTGTTGACCAAAACAAACTGTATTGGTTGCTTCAACCCAAAAATCCTTGTTAACACATGAGTGTGAAAGTATGCTTCGTGCCCTATCACAAATCATTCTATTTGTCACACCTCCTTTTTCACCGGTAAAGGTAATAAGGGAGTTTTTCCAATTAAAGTGACA
>ML258044.1:0-13315 GCA_005239495.1 Nicotiana undulata | reverse complement strand
AGTTTATGAAATTTGTGGGTTCGGAAGGTTGTTGGTTCGAAAGTTTATGGCATCATGTTTATTGTATCAAAATTATTTACGAATACTCTTAAGAAAATATTTTCCTTGATTCGCGTACCAAACACCAGAAAATGAATAAGTTTACTACTTATTTTCCAAGAAAACATTTTCCTGAAAAACATTTTTCATGAAAAACATTTTCCTTTATACCAAACACACCCTTAGTCCCTATATATGTTTTGAAAGGAAACCTTACTAAACAAGTACAAGTTACAGACTTTGAAATAAAATTCCAAATCGTACAAGTTATTAGGTTCGAAATTTTAGTATTTGATATATTTAACTTTAATTCATAACTATAAAACTGATAAAACACCACTTGACATGTACAATTAACCAACAGCTCGAATATAATAATATTTTCCAAATCACAAGTCACAACTCTAAGAATTGGTCTAACTGTTTCTATACATCAGTAACTATAAGAAACAAAGAAGGAACAACACAAAAAGGGATAGAGGGGCACTCTGAGATCTGCGGACGCTGGCAAATATACCTTGAAGTCTCCAGAGCAGCAGTATGTACGCAACTAATAGCGGTGATGGTAGGAGGTACATGGATCTGCACACAAAATATGTGCAGAAGAGTAGCATGAGTACACCATAACGGGATCCAGTAAGTGTCAAGCCTAACCCCGGTAGAATAGTGACGAGATCAGGTCAAGGCCCTACTGGAATATAATAATTTAAGGCAGAAAAATATAGCAGTGTAATAATAGACTGGAAATGTAACAAGGAGAAACTACATAAAACAACAACACAACTCATAGGGATAAACAACAGGGGCACTCCCGATATACCGTCTCGTAGTCCCAAAAGTAAATATAAAGGGGATCTCCCGAGGTCCGTCTCGTAGTCCCAAAAGTAAATGTGCAGGGGGATCTCCCGAGGTATCACCTCGTAGTCCCAAAAGTAAATATGTAGGAAGATCTCCCTAGGTACCGCCTCGTAGTCCCAAAAATAAACACACAACTCGATACCGATGGAAATAACAATTAATAGCAAGAACTTTATTGTGATGATCCAAACGGTCATCCTGTGCTAACTTAGCTAGATCTACATTCTGAGGCCCCGAAAGCCTCCGTTAATCTTACCTCGATGTGCGTGCGCATCCCGGACGTGAAGCCGGAAAGCTTTAATGTGAAAACTTGAAGAAAGACTGGAATTTCTATAATTAATTGGCTTAAAGTTGACTTTGGTCAACATTTTGGTAAACGGACCCGGATCCGTGATTGGACGGTCCAGTAGGGTCCGTAGGAAAATATGGGACCAGGACGTATGCCCGGAATCCAATTCCGAGGTCCCAGGACCGAGAAATGAATTTTAAAGAAAATTATTTCTGAAAAATATTAAGGATTCTGAAAATAAAATTTAATGAGAAAACCATGTTACCGGGCCCGTATTACGGTCCCGGAACTCGGAACAGGTCGAATATGATTATTATGCGTTGCCTGTAAAGTTTGGTGGAATTCCGGATAGCGTAGATCGGTTCGGCGCATTGAAACCGAATTCTAAAACTTAAGAATTCCTAAGTTTGATTCTAGGGGGTTTGGAGGGTGATTCGGAGTTTTAGCGGTGTCTAGGGCGTTCCGAAGGATGGAGTGAGTTCGTAATATGATTTGGAACTTGTTGGTATAATTGCACGGGGGCTCGGGTGGGCCCAGGGGCCTCCCGGACCCCGATAGGGGCCAAAAACCAGCAGCACCAGCTGCTGGTGCACCAGGTCTGGTGTGACCGCAGGTGCGGTCGCCAGGTCGCAGGTGCGACCCCGCTCCTACGGTTGAACCATCGCAGGAGCGGCCCAGAAGCCCCCAGCCCCATTCCGCAGGTGCGGACCCTCCACCGCAGGCTCGACCTCGTAGGTGCGAGGTTTATCCGTAGGCGCGCCTTCACAGGTGCGATCCTCCCTTCGCAGGTGCGGTCCCCGGCCTCCTTGGCCTTCATCGCAGGTGCGACCTCATGGCCGCAGGTGCGGGACCGCAGGTGCGGAAATAGATGGAGGCAGACCCCTAATTAATACGGGACTTAGGCTCATTTCCTCCATATTTCATCATCTTGGACGATTTTTGAGAGCTTTTCAAGAGGGGTTTCATCTACCAACAAAAAGATAAGTGATCTTCCATTTCATGTTAGCTTATTACATAACTTTTTAGGTAGATTAATATCAAATTAGAGGTAAAATCATGGGTTAGAGCTAAGACCTAGGGTTGATGAATTCTGAGAAATTTCACTATTTTTCTACCATGAAACCTTCGGGAATTTGCATATAGATGATCCTTAGGCTATGGGTGAGTGTTTTCTTCGAAAGTTTCCGGAAACCGAGCGTGTGGGCCCGGGGGTGTATTTTGGGATTTCTTCAAGAATGATGGATTAGCTTAATTAGTAGTGTAATTTCCTACTTTTGAGCGTATATTGATAAACTTAAATAATATTTGGCTAGTTTCGAGTCCTTGAGCGACGGGTTTGGAGTTTCGGGCACTTTCTGGACCCGAGGAGTAGGTTCTACACGAGGTGAGTCTCCTTTCCAATCTTGTAAGAGGGAATTGTCCCCATAGGTAATTTGTGTTGACTAAATGTCCTTATTTGCGGGGGCTACGTATGTACCAAGTGACGAGAGTCCGTGCATAGCGACTACTATGCTATGTCGGGTAGTGTTAGGATTCACAAGCATGCTATTATGTGTCTTGCCTGTATTTCCTTACGTGTATCTGTGGTGGTTTAACACCTATGAGATTTTATGGAAATGATAGTGAATATCCTGCAAATCCATGTTATGATCTATGCCTCAAAGGTGATATCGGAAATTCTTTCTTTAAAAGATGTCCTGTCGAATTTGTGTATATTATGATCACCCGAGTCACAGGTATGATTCGTGAGCGGGGTAGCCGTGTATTATGTCAACCGCGTCACATGATCGATTCGTGAGCGGAGTAATAGATGCATCTATGGTTCGGGCCGTTCGACCCTCGACAGTGCACATTTAATTTATCGCGACGCTTCGGTCGTACGCCTCGGCGTATTATATGTTATCTACTTGTCTGTGGGATCTGTTTATAAATCATCATTTTTGAATTGTCTGGTTTGGAAGGAATCCGGTGATTTGTTCATGTACTATTGTTGTTGATACGGTACGAGAGATCTTATCTGTTTGTTTGACTGTTCCATGTCTATCTGTTTTCCATATTTACTGCTCCTGCTCAATCTTATGGTCACCTATTAGTATTTTTGTCCTAGTGAGTAATACGTCTACTTCTCGTCACTACTTCTTCGAGTTTAGACGGGATACTCACTGGGTACATATTTAAATATATGTACTCATGCTACTCTTCTGTACTTAATTGTAAAGGTTCTGAGCCAGCTGCGTCCGGTCATTTCTCCGGCGGACATCGTTGAGAGTTCTATTCGACTGACTACACGGTGAGTTGTTTTTCCCTGGCGATCTCGGCAGCGCTGTGGAGTCCTTTGCCCAAATCCTGATATTATTGTCTATATCTGTTCAGACAGTATTACAATATTAGTAGGATTTTATTTGTCCCTCTCAGTCTCCTGTTGACTTGTGACACTAGATTCTGGCACTGTTATGGATTTCTTTGATATTTTTGGTAAAGACAAACAGATTCTACGTTATTTTGGGTTGTAAATCGCCTTGTGTTTTCACTTAGAGATTGGTTTAAAGGATTTCCTTACTTAAAGAATCACAAAAAGAGGTTTTATCACTTAATCACGCAAGTAATCTCACGAGTAGTTAGATGTTGGCTTGCCTGACCCTATCGTTGGGCGCCATCACGACCTGAGCGGAATTTGGGTCGTGACATCTACAGTTTAATAGTGATAAAGGAAAAACAGAAATTCAACTAAGCATGCTGCACAAATTTCAAATAAGCATTTAGGACACATAGGCATACGATATTAGGCTAGCAGTATAACTGCACATGTTGGTATAACTCAATTAAGATGTAACATGTTACTACTTAGTAAAAAATGGATTTTACAATAATTAGCACGTGTACGCACTCGTCGCCTCGCGTACAGGGCATTCACATATCACAGAAGTAACACAACAGTACCAAATCCTAAGGGGATTTCTTCACACAAGGTTAGGCCAATCACTTACCTCGAACCAAGCTCAATCAATCAATAAGGATGCCCTTTCCACGACTTTCCGACTTCGAATGGCCCAAAGCTAGTAAAAAATAATTGTTTACCATAAATATAACTATAAGAAACTAGTCTAATTAATGAAATCAAGACTTTAGCAAGAAATTAGAAATTCGCCCCAAAAAATTGACCCGGGCCCACGTCTCAGAATCGGGTAAAAGTCACAAAATACGATCACATATTTTACCACGAGTCCAATCATACCAAAATTAATCAAATCCGATCACAACTCAACCTTCAAATTCCCAAATAATAGTTTATGAAGTTTCTACAATATTTCTTAAATTTCCATCTCAAAGTACTAATTAAATTATGAAACCAATGATATATTCATGTATATTAGCCAAATCCGAGTTAGCATTACTTATCCCGATGAATTTCTTGAATAACCCACGAAAAATCGCCACTAACCGAGCTCCAAAGTCCAAATGTGAAATAATACCCTAACCTCGTTTATTAGTACACAATATGACCTGTCATTGTGCTGAACAGCACATCCTAGGTCCCCCGGCCGCAAATTTCAAATTGTGCTGTCGCACTTCAACGGTGGTTGCACTACCATACTTTAGTAAATTAGTCATAGTTTAGATTTCTAAAAAGAAAAAAAGGGCTACAACTTTCATTTTTGGATCATGTCCAAATTCCTTATAGATCATAAGATATAAGCTTCCGAAGTCAAACTATCGAACTTGCAGAACCCCTTTCTGCGACCACGAGAAGAATTATGCGGACCGCACAATATCAGCTGCGGTCCGCATAATTACCATTACCTCCGCACTTTGGGAGTTTGCAGACGCACATCCGCACTCCAAAATGTGAACAACATTAGAGTGCCGAAATGCCCACACTCGCTCAAAACTCACCCCGAAACATACCCGAACCTCTCGGGACACCGCCCGAATGTACCAAAAAGTCTTAAAACATCATACGCATTAGTCGAACCCTCAAACCGTCTCAAACAACATCAAAAACACGAATCACACTCCAATTCAAACTTAATGAAATTTGAAACTTCAAACTTCTATAACCGATGTCAAAACCTATCAAATCACTTTTGATTGACCTCAAATTTTGCATATAAGTCATATTTGACATTAGAGACGTATTCCAACTTCCGGAATCAGAATCCGACCTCGATATCAAAAATTCCACTACCGGTCAAACTTCCCAAAAATTCAACTTTCGTCATTTCAAGCCTAATTCAGTTATGAACCTCCAAATAACAATCTGGGCACGCTCCTTAGTCCAACATCACCCAACAGAGCCGACGGAACTCCATTCCGGAATCCTCTTCACACAGTTCCAGCTACGGCCAAAATCCTAAAACTTAAGCTTCCGTTTTAGGGACGAAGTGTCCCAATATCACTCCGCAACCAAAAACAAAACATCCCGACAAGTCATATAAGCATAGAATGATACGGGAAAAACATTAATTAGGAGATCAGGGCTAATACTCTCAAAACGACCGGCCAGGTTGTTACAGTTAAGCATTTGATTGTAGTAGAGATCTAAAGTCTAATTGCAATTTTTTTATATTTAGCTTAACAAGGGTAGTATCATTGTAACTCTATCGTATACCTCATCCGGTCCAAAATAAGTAATTTTTTTTGTTGTTTTCACACATATTAAGAAATTCACCTTTTAATATTTATTAGTAATGAAATTGACAATATTAACCTTTACTACCTCTTCACATGAACACTCCTAACACATACTCCAACACTATTTACTCCAAGGACAATGTAGAAAATATATAATTCATTCATTCTTAAAATCTGGGAAAATCACTTATTTTGGACAACAAAAAAAGCTAAAAAATAACTTATTATAGACAAGGAATTACCTTTTATATATGTTCTTAAATCAGCTACAACTTCAAAATCACAAATGATAGATTATCACTTGGCTCAGGAAAGAAAAAGAAGTGTAAGAAATTAACCATTCCTATTACTTGCATAAAAATAATCTTGAAACGCATTGCTTCAACGAATAGGATATTTAATAGTTATCCACCAAACCCAACCCACTAAATATGGGTTGGATAATTGACTTTTCAAAATGGGATTTTTTTCTCTCCTATACCATATAGAAAACTATATTACTAAATATGTTAATGATTTGGAAATTACTCGCCTTGTTAACAGTTTCTTTACAAAAAAAATACAATGCATTAAATACAGAATCTTAGTAGCTATAATCTTCCTATTTAGGCGCTAAAATTAAGGAAGTAAATATTCTTTCAGATATTTCATTAAATAAGAAATCATTGTTGTATTAAAATTCCTTATTTAGATGCGCTAATATTGGGGAATTAAAGATTCTTTCAGAAATTTTCAAACGCAAATCACGATGTATTAATTTTCGTCTCTTTCTATTCAATGTACCCAGTTTGTAGATATTTTGTAGATAAATTATAGATTATTTGTATTTTGATTGTAGATGCTTTGTTTTTTGTTTTCACAAATTAAAAATGACTAAAACTTCTACAAATTTTCTGCAAAAAATGCAATTATGTCGAATATCCCAATTAAACTACAATCGAATGAGAATTGGGTGATACGATATTGAGATCTGTTTGACTTTGTAGTTTATTTTTAGTTTTTTTGTAGAATTTTTGTAGATGAATAGAAAATTTTGTAGTTATATTAAATGTAGTTATTATGATGTTTAGAATACAATTTGTCTACAAAAAAACTATACATTAACTACATTCTGGACGCAATCTACAATTTAACTACAATTTCTCTACAATTTAACTACAATTTATATACAATTTATCTACAATTTCTGTAATATGTCTTCTTCTTCTTCTTCTTCGAGATTCAATCTGAAATTCAGTCAAAACCAAGTCCCATCTTCACCAAAAACCCTCAAAATTGAGATATAAACTCCAAACCATATTCCCGATTATTTTCAACAACACCCAATCCAAACAAATAATGATTTTTGAAAACCCAAATTTGAATTCAAGCTTTCAAGCTTTTTAATGGCTGTCAATGGTGGATTTGAGAGAAGAAAAGATGAAGAACATATATATGATCGCCAATTTCTGAAAACGATGAAGAACAGAATGTAGCAATTTCGACTTGTTGAATCTCGAAGGTCTGAATTCTACAATTTGAAGAAGAAGGAAGGGAGAAGAGGAAGAAAGGGGAGGGGAAACGGCTGGTTACGAATGATGGGGAGAGAGAAACGTGGATATATGGACACCTTTAATTAAGGAGTAAAAAACTGCCCATTAATTATACTCCTAAATTAATTATGGTATAGATTTGGTAATTTGGGATACTAAGTATAATTAAATCAAACCTTAAACATGGAGGGTGATAAGGTTTCATATATGGTATAGGAATGTAAAAATTTCTTTTAAAATCGGGTCGAGTACGGATAATTACCCATATTATCCATTAGAAAAATGAGTAACCAAATGGGTAATCAATGGGTAAAATATGGATAATACAATTATTGAGAAATTATTTCAGTAATATTCTTCTGTTGCAAGGGGCAGCAAATTCATATTAGAGCTTGAGGCTAATGTGAAGTCATGAATGGATAATATGGTTACTCATTTTATCCACCGGTTAACCTATTTATTACCCGTGTTAAATATGGATCGAGTCAGATAATTTATCCGGTTTTTTCATTACCCGATTTGACCCGAATCATATCCGACCTGACCCGTTCGTTTGCCACTTCTATGTAGAGAATTTTCGGAGTCTTTTAACCTAATCCCAAGTTAAATTCGTAGCTAGAAGAACATTTACACCGCAAAAGTTGTAAAAGAGAACATTTAAATATAATTATCGAAATTCGAAACTCACTGGTCCATTTAATTTGGATTTGCGTAGCATAAGGACCCTAAAGGAGAAAGTTTTGCATTCGAATGTGACACTTATAATTAAGGGTAGAGGGATATTATTCATCCCACCGCCGTAATTCTTGCACGGAGAATTTACTTGTATTTTGATAGGCCTTGACAACAATGGATAAGAATAATTTATCATCTAGCCCTTCTTCATACTAATCAACTTCTTTTGCGTAGAAATCTCTAGGGTTTGAATCTAACTAGATATTAAGACAAGATCACATTATTTCAAGGGTAACTATTAGTTATGTTCATTTAAAAGTAGCTTATTATAAAAATTGGCCAATTGATAAAATATTACTAATATTAGTCAAATTAGTTATTTGTAGCAAAAAAAATATCAAATTTTTGCTTTGTTTTTTATGAGTGTCATTAGAATAGATTTGGCACAACTTAAGGAGTTTGAATCTCAGTTTTGGGATGATTTGGTGAAGTTTTGAGGTGGTTTGAATCGAAAATTCAAAATAAAAACTGAACATGAAAATAATGATGTGTATCATTTGTGTATCATNTACATGTTTGATACATGTGTCGCGGAAGACTTTTTTGAACTCGATTTAATTACGAATTTTGATACAAAACCAGTCCAAATCACCTCCAATCTTCCTCAAATTTTGTATATTGACTTATCTATATATTTTCAATGAATTTCAACTATACCCATTGAAAAAGTTCCTTTTTTGTTTAGATTTTTGAAATATTGTATATATTTTTGTATTTCATCACCTTATTTGCTACCTCATCCATGAAATTTCCTTTCCGTCTTGTATCTAGTGTTGCTAATCGCGCTTAAAAATATGGAAGATGATTTTTGCATATGATTCTTTGAGAGAAAGAACCCTATTATTAGGTTTTTCAATTTTTGTTGGCTAGTTTTGGTAAATCTATAACTAATAGCTAGAGGTTGGTAAGTTGAGATTTATTTGGGATATTTGTGTAAGTTTCCCAAAAAATAGACAGAATTAGGGGTGTTCAAACCAAACCGGATAACCAATCCAAACCAATATAATTGATTTGATTTTAATAAAAACCGAATCAACCCGGTTCACGTACACCCCTAGACAAAATCATTATGTTTTAGCTTAAGAATCTTTTCTTTATATCAGGAAAATATCATTCATAGAGAGCAAATTGATAAATTCATAAAGAAATGTTTTTTCTTCAAAATAAGTAAATTGATGATTGCATCCATAATCCTTAAGTAGATATCTTACTATATATTTCTCATGTCAGTCTGCAAAGTCTAAGAGCAAAAAGGTTTTCTGGCAGATATAGGATAATAATTTGACAATCTTCAAGAAAGTTAAGCCATGATATAACAGAAAGAGTGGTGGTACCATTTTAAAAGGAGAAAATAAAATCGTCACAAAACTGATATCAAGTTCAAGACAATATCCAGGATCACAGCTAACCAAAAATTTCAATAGCATCTATATAGCATACAAAGCAAAACGCCAGAACTGCCAAGATTGTAATACAATTTCCTTAGAAGACGCGTTGAGTCTTTCCCATGGTACTCTTCAAGTACAAGCATCTCACCTGTAAGCATTAACGACGAAGAGATGTTAGAAATAAGCTTGAATATCGAATGAAGTTATCAGTCTTGAAGAAACTATATGCTAAACGCTCGTGGGCAAACGAAGTCAAACGATGTCAAATGCACTCACATTTTGCCAGTTCTTTTTTAGCAAGGACACTAAAAAGTTGACACTCATCTGCACATTCTGGAAGATTTGTTTCTCCTCCATATCCATATTACCGACAGCAACTCCCATGCAAAGCACCTTCTTCAATTGGAATTTTATAGTGGCCTTGGTCTCGTTAACCTTAGACTCGAGCGATTCTTGGTGGCTAACAAGGCTAGGAAATTTACCTGCGGTTTAAACATAAAGAGAAGACGTTTATACATGGGAAAAAATGATCTGAATGAACCATTGCGAGTGAGATGGGCACTTAGGAGAACCAATCACCAAGTCTACAATAAGGAAAAAAGGTACGAAGTTTTTTCACACAACTACAATTGATACATCGGTTGCTAGAAAATGATATTTGGGGAAATTCGGTGTAGAAAAGAGGTACCAACTCATTACCAAAATATCTAGCTCGTAAGTGAGTGGAGTGAGTTTTCGGAACGACATATGTACTTATAGGTAAAGCCAATGGTGCAAGGGATTGTACGACTATCAAAAATCAGGCACAACCACCAATATGTACAACTATAAAGCACAGAGATGAGACGTAAACCAACAGACTCAAGAACTAAGTCAAAACATCAAAATAGTCTAATGAACTTACCGGCTTTGTTCAAGCCAGGACCCAAGAGACGGGGGATTTGCTTTATAACAGCTTCTGATGCCAAAAAAGCGTGATATTTCTTTGCGAGCTTCTTAACCAACTTCTTGTTTTTGTTAAGCTTCTTCAAGCCTTCCACGTCCATGTACTCCAACCCAATCTTTTCTGCCTGAAAAACAAATGGAACAAGCTTTAATCACCCTTTGCACGAAATCATCTTAAGCAGTATCCCCAGAAGTAGCTTGACCCTTCAGGTAAATGAACAACCACAAAAATTTTAAATAGTTATGAGGACTAGGCGATCGACTTCATACAAAAATGGAACTATATGAAATTTGCTGCTTCCTCAAACCTAAGACATAAATGCAATAGTACTATCTAAATTTATCAGGTACCAGTAGTGTGCATCCCAAACAAAACATTCAGTCACCGCCAGGACATTTCATCGAAGGACAACTCGGTTCACAAAGCATCCCGCATTCACACAAGGTCCACAGAAGGGTCGTACCCAAGGGGTGTGATGTAGACGACCTATCCTAAAGCATAAGTGGTTGCATCCACGGCTCGAACCCGTGATCTATAGGCCACACGGAGACAACTTTACGGTTGCTCCAAAGGTTTGTTTCATTACCAGGACGTCTAATCAAAGCCGGAAAAATAGACCAGAAATTTTTGAAGAGTTCTTTGATAACGAATGCTATAATCACATAACCACACTAAGCTTGGAAAAAGAATAATTGAATCATGTATTATAATACAAATCACTGAAGTATGAGCCTTCAAGGATCCATCGCTTAAAACTTAACAGAATATTATTGAAGTGATACTTGTGCAAATGTGGGGCAGTAGCTTGGTCAACTGCCAAAATTATGGTAGACACAGGAAGAAATTCAGCTCAATTATTTCTGTGACTAGTTAACGTGGATTACCTCTTCAACATGCTGAGCATCTCCAAGCATGCAAATCTTCATCTTAGGGCGAGGAATGTGAGGCAACTTGACTGAACCACTGAAACGCTTGTCCTTTTGGGGATCATAGTTTTTCAGCCCAATCTGGAGCTCAATGGTTTCGGTGAACTTCCTTTTCTTCTCATTCGAAGCACTCTTAATCACAGTGATTGCTTCTCTTAGGGCATCACTCTGAAGCTTACTGTAATTATTACAGTGTTATCAAAGGCGAAAAGCGCAAATAAAGCGTGGGCTTTAATTAAAAAAGGCGCAACGGGAGAAAAAGTAAAAATGTCTGTAGTCCAAGGCTGATCATTATACGCATGAATAACAATATAGTGAAATATCAATTGTTTCAGGTCGTCTTTTCAAGATTGCATTCATTGGCAAGGAAAAGTATGCCTTGGAGCTTTAATGCGACACTAAAGCGCACAAAAAGCGAGGCAAAGCATTCAACGTGTTTAGAGCCACGCTTCAAGGCTTAAGCGCGCCTTTTGACAACACTGAATTATTAAGGTAATTAACAAGACAGTACAAGATACTCCAAATAGCAAATTTAATAAAGTTCTTATCAAAGATATTATGCTAAAGGCACAAAAGCAAAATATAATCAATCAACTATAACTCAAGGTCCTCAACCCAAACTAGTTGGGCTCAACACAGTTGCGGAGCCACTTAGGCTCAAGGGTGGTCAGTTGAACACTCTTCATCGGAAAAGTATATTGCATGTGTAGGTCAAATTTCACGTTTTATGTGTATATACTAAATAATCTTGAACGCCTTTAGTGAAATTTTTGGCTTTGCCACTAGGTCAACTATATACATCCTCTATATCCATTCATTGATCCTCTTTTCTTTCCCCTTATTGTGATAAGTTAAAGCCCACCCTCAAACTCACCACCTAAGAGTCAATGGTGACCCTTTTCGCTCTTTATTACTCAAACTCTCAACCTCTTGGTTGGAAGTGAAGTCCTCGTGCCACTGGAGCAACCTCAATTGCCATATCTATTACGCTCTATTTCGGTCCCATTTCATTGCAACACTCAACAATCCGTCAACTAAAGCAAATTAAGGTTTCTCTAAATTATCTATATCTCACACTCCAGCCCCCCTACACTGAGATATAGTTCACTAACACTGACCATACTAACCGTTAAAATTCCTCATAGCAAATACGATGTAGATGATCCAATCTCTACACCTAACTTGCTATATTTGACACCTGCCAAATAGTAAATTTTATACTTGACTTTATAAAATTTGACTCAAAAAATATAGGCATTTTTCATACATTAGATTCATGCACATTCCAAATAACCCCATATCAACAAGTACCATTTTTTCATACAAATAAAGAACTACTAGTATTTTTTTTTTTTATTTCTTATAATATTATCCTGATATGAGTTAATATAAAGTAACATGGTCAGCGAGGATTCATATAGCCGACCCCAACTTATAGGGAGCTGAGGGGCAGTTGTTTTTGCTGTAAATAAAAAGTTAAAAGATCAAAATTTCTATAAAATGAGAAAATTATTCATCTCTAGGTTCACTATTAAGCCAATCAAAATCTTGTCATATATTAAATCAACAATTATCTAATAAACGCAAATCCTACATTCAAAGATTCATAAGTTATAATCAACATACACTGAATATGAAAAATAAAATAACATTTACAACGAAAAGGATAAAAACAAAACGAAAAATTTGGAATTTTTTTAATACCTCATGGCTCAAAGAAGAACTAGACGAGTTGGCTGCAAACAGAGAGGGAGAATGAGTGAGGGAGTAAGCGGCGGAGAGGTGGGAAGAATTTGAGGGTTAAAGCTGGTTCTGATTGGGCCTATTTGCACATTCTTGTGGATTATGTTGCTTATTGGGCCTGCCCGCTAAAAGATATTTGGGCTTGTGCTGAAGTCCATTTTTTTAAGAGCAATTTATGCTATATACCTACTAAAGACAAACTAATTACCCGTTTTTACCTACTCTCA